>JAJOOS010000992.1:0-36923 GCA_029582725.1 Solanum chiquidenum | reverse complement strand
AAGCCGAAAATTGAAAGTTGAATTTTGAAGCTCCAATTTCCAAAGACCAAATTCGTAATTTAAACGAGAATAAGAGATTAGAGACTAGAGAGTAGAGAGAGTAGAAGATAATATTTTTGTGAGTGAAAAGAATGAAAGATGGGAGGTATTTATAGTTAAAAAAAAGGATGAAAATATAGTTTTTAGAAGGTTGGGGTATTAAAAAAAGTTTGGGGAGTAGGGAGGTGTAAAGGGGAGTTATGGGGTGAAAGAGCCGTTGGTGGGGTCCAAAAGTCGTTGCCCAACGGCTCTCAACGGCTATAAATTATAATTTAATTAAGATTTTAAAAAAAATAAAAAATGAACCGGACCAAAACCGGAACCGGGACTAATCTGTAAATCCCGGTTTCCGTCCCGTTACCCCTCCCGGACCCGCTACGTTCCGGACTAAACCGGGACTAATCGGAACCGAGACGAAACCGGTAACAGACCGGGATGGACCAGAACCGGCACCTCCCGGTTTCGTTGCCAGGCTTAATCTAGTGTGATTCACATGTATCTAGGATATATATAAATGAATCTCGCTTGCCTCCCATCCCAATCTAGCTCTCCTTTCTCCCTATATTTGTGTATCTGATAGCAAAAATATATTTATCTCAAGTGTAAGACACGTAGAAACTCTTATTTAGTGGTAAAATACATAATAGTTTGAAATAAAGAAATAACTATTGAATTATATTATATCTCAACAAGTAATAGCGTAGATGAAGAGGGCTATGTACCGATGATTTGTGGTTTGGAGAGATCTACTAAGGAAGATATCGATAAAGCTTGGGAGAGTTTGAAGTATGCGAAGACACCGATGATTCATATGTTTATCGCGACAAGCGATATACATATGAAGTATAAATTGAGTATGAGTAGAGAAGAAGTTGTGGAGAGAGCAAGGAGCATGATGGCTTATGCCAGAAGTCTTGGGTTCAAGCATGTTAGGTTTAGCTTGGAAGATGCTACAAGGTTTGTAATATTTTTCATATTTATATTTTTATCATATGGTGTATGTATAATTGAATATGTATTATTATTTTTGTCAGATCTGATAAGGAGTCTGTTTATCATATTATTGGAGAAGTTATTAAAGCTGGTGCAACATGCATTTGTGTTGCTGATACTGTTGGATGCAATTTGCCAAATGAATTTGCACTACTAATTGCTGACATAAAAGCCAATACATTAGGTATCCAAAATGTGATCCTTGCAGTACATTGTCACAATGATCTTGGACTTGCTACTGCCAATACATTAGCTGTATGTTTTCATTCCCAACTACTCCCTCTGTTCACTTTTATTAGTCATGTTGCGTTTTTCGAAAGTTAGTTTGATTAATTTTCAAAGTTAAATTAGATTACATTAATTCGATATTTTAAACAAAAAAATTAGATATTCAAAAAACTATACCAAAAGTACTATAAATTGTCATTTTTTACATATCAATATGATGAAAATACATTGTAAAATGTTAGTCAAAGTTTTTATAGTTTGACTCTAAAAAAGGAAACTATAACAATTAAAAATGTTCGGAAATAGTATTATTTATATAAATTTCATTTCTAAAAATATCGTTAGTTTGACTCTGATACCTCGATGAAATTCAGGGAATTTGTGTAGGGATAAGACAAGTAGATGTAACCATCAACGGTATTGGTGAAAGAGCTGGAAATGCTTCTCTAGAAGAGGTGAGGGAGAATAACCTTTAATTATTTATATATATAAAATGTTAATCTATCTCTAGCTAATTAATCTTATTATTTCTATTTTATATAGATAGTAATGGCCATAAAATGTCGTGGAGGTGGTGTCTATACTGGGATTAATACAAAACATATATGCACCACAAGCAACATGGTATGTATATATAAATATAGTATTTTAGTTGTTAAAATTAATTATGCATATAATAATATTGTTATATATATATATATATATATGCAGGTAGAGGAGTATAGTGGGCTTAAGCTGCAGCCACTTAAGGCCATTGTTGGTGTTAATGCTTTTTCCCATGAAAGTGGAATTCATCAGGTGAAGACCAATGTCTATTTTAGCCATTAACAATATTCATAATTTGTGAGTTACCGTACTTTTCGGATTTCGAGATTCAAACAAGTTATTTTTTACCGTAAATTTTTCATAGATTTTTTAAATATTTTGAATTATCAATTATTGTGAGTTATAGTACTTTTTACGTAGTTTATAAATATATAAATTTCATTTCAAAAAAATTGAAGATTCCATGCGCAAATTCCCGGTCAAATTTAAAGTGCTTGATCCCGAAAAATGAAAAGGGCCACATAAATTGGAACAGAGGAGTACTTAATATAGAAATGCGTCATTCTTTTCTAGACTGACTAAAAAGGAAGTAAGTCATATAAATTGGGACAGAGAAAATATGTAATTAAAATTATGGATGACACAACGAAAATAACGAATTAAATAAGAACATGTGGTATTTGAACAAAAAAATAAAGAAAAATTGATAATTTAAGTTATAGTTAAAATAAAAAAATCTACTAAAAATATTACTGCAATTCTGCCTTTTAATTAAATAGCATTATGTTCTCAATTAAAAAACTTTCATTCTTTTTTCTTTTTTTTGTGTGTGTCATTTTATGTACTTAATTTAGTATGGAATATTAAAGAACAAAGGTACATATGAATTTATATCTGCTGAAGTTGTTGGATTTATTCGTGCTAGTGAACATGGTATTGAATTGGGAAAACTCAGGTACACATTATTTTATTATGATGATGTTGTGATAAAGATTGTTCAAAATTTTCTTTGTTTGTTAGATTACGTATTTATCATGCTCCTGAAATTCTTAATGATCCAGTTCGGTCGATTATTTTATATCATATTATTTCTTAGTTATATAACTTTATATAATCAAAATTACATTTATTGAAACCGTCTCAATAGTTTTTGATTTTTTATTGATATCCGTATGGTTCAATTATTGCATTACTGTTTTTTCTTGCATACTGCTTTGCATTTCGCTTTATTTCGTTGTTGTGACTGTTTTCATTTTTGTAGTCTTTTTTTTCAAGTTGCTTTGAAATGCTTTACTTAAATCGAAGGTGTCTACGATGTAGGAGTAAGGTCTGTGTACACTCTACCTTCCACATACTTCACTTGCGGAATTACACTAGATATGTTATTGTTGGTACGGTTCAATTAGGAATTTGATACTATGGTTATATTAATATTTTGTGCAGTGGACGTCATGCATTGAAAATTAAAATGCTTGAGGTATAATATTTCAACAAATTAAATTATGATATTATAATATATGAATGTGCATTAACACTCATTTTATTATGTTATAGCTTGGATATAATTTTGAGGAAAAACAACTTGAGGACCTCTTTTGGAGATTCAAGTCAATGGTTGGGAGGAAAAAGGTGAATTAAATTGTTGATGTTTTCATAGTGCAACACTTAAGTTTTTATTATTGGATATTCTTTCAGCTTGGATATCGTTTTCCAACTTTTTGTTGTTGTTGTTGTTGTTATTGTATGATTTCACCTATTTATCTTTCTCTACATCTATCTTTTTAGTATATAACAGATGATGATTTAAGAGCACTCATATTAAGATGAAACTATCCAGTCTCAAATTGCTTGACAACTCGGAGATACATGTCACTTATATATTGATAGAAGAGCTTATCTAATGTTGCAGTAGCCCAGGGTTTTGTACTACATTAATTGATGTATTAAATTTTCTTCAACTCTATAAGGTGGATTCAATCTTTTAAGTTCTTAGTATTGAATTCCTTTTACTTTCTAAAACGCGAGTTTAGACTTATGTTTGTTGTATTTTTATAAATAAATTTATGCTCTGCGTTAAGAGGATTGAGTTAAAAGAAAAATATGATATTTGCATGTTGCTTCCACCGGGTAGGAGCCTAAAGAAGCTTGAGTAAGAACCATCTTTTTTTTATAAACATCTATATTAACGTTGTAGCCTGGCGCTGAGGCAGGTTATGGATTACTTGAGAATAATATTTGATTAGTGAGACGTATATATGTTATAGAAATGATGGAATAAAGTATGTATCACATTCCAAGCCTACATCCTTGACATGGCCGACATTTAAAAACCATTGTTGGTCCCAAGTGAATGTAATAATCCGATTGGTTATTTTTGATAGTTTACTATTTCCCCCCTCCCGATGTTGACCCTGAGTTATTTTTGATTAATTTGTGAAATTTGGTTTGGAACTTTGAGTAAAAAGTTGTGCGTTTTGTAAGTTCTGTGTAACACCTAGGTCTTAGAAACGGCTAATTTTAGAAAGAATTAAATTAGAAATAGCCAATTTGAGATTAGTGCAAGTTATTATTCTTAAATTGTGAGTTTTGAGTCAACTTCAAATGACCATAACTTTTCGCACATGATGAGTTAGGTGGCCCATGAGATATCAAATCGAAGGGAGTTGAGTCATCTTTCCAACACCGCCGAGTTTGCTAAATTCTGAGTTTGGATGAGGGAGATATGCCCGTTTGAGTTCAGCCTGTCCAGTTAAGGAAATTCATCTGAATTAAGAAGGAGTATTTTGGTCTTTTCTTACCCCCACTAGGCCTACACATTTTGTTTACTCAATTAGGGGTCAAATCTAATTAAAATCAGTTTTCACCCAAGTCTAAAGCATTCAAGAAAGCCAGCCCAAAGTTCAAGAAGAGATTTCAAGAGGTTCTTCAAGATTTCGGGAAAATCGCCAAGAACTTAGTTCTTTCGAGGTATGTAAGCTCTCATAGTGTTGTGTTCGTTCACCCACATGCCAATCATGTTTCTTTGTTCATGATTTCGTCCATGCGATTGACTAATGTTGAGATTTTTTTATGAAGTTCTTGAGGTTTTGTTCATTCTTTATCAATGGAGTTTTCTTGAGTTCTTGAGGTGAGGGTTTTGTGAATGAGTAATGGTGTTGGTAGATTTTGAGTGGGTTTTCGATCAATTGTAGACGGGTTTAGGAATATAAAAGAATTTGGAGGAAATAATTCGATTCTAGATGAGATTGAGATTGAAATTGAGTAAGAAAATTCGTCGGGAAATTTGGCAAGGGGTGGGGCGGCGCGCCACACTGGCTCCTGAGGGCTGGTGCCTTATACCAGGATGCCCCAATCTCCTAGGGGTTGGCGCCCTATGCCAGGATGAGGCCCCAGTCGCCTAGGGGCTGGCGCCCTACGTCAGGGTCGCCTGCCCCCATTCTCTTCCGTATTTCGTTATGTATGTTATCCCTTCCCTTGTGTATTTGTTTCCTTACTGATTCTAACTATCCTAAGCTTCATTAATCCTTGAGATATCATGCATATCCTAATCATAACTCTTAAGTCTTTATTTCAAATTAACTCAAAGATTAAGAGTAAAGTTCGAGAAACCTTTTTGAGTCATTTTGAGAAGTCTATTTCAATCTTTTTAAACTTGCATTAAGACTTGAGTAAATGAGTATGAGGATGAGGAGAGTTGAGTTAATTTTTAAATGAGTATGAGGGGACTTAGTATTCCCAAATATGTAATACTTTTACATCCAAAATGAAAGAAACATTGATTTCTAAACGATTTTATGAGGAGTTTTGAGCATCATCTCTTTTAAGAGAAATATTTTGAGTAATTATCTCAAATTGAGGAGGACTAATGTTCTCTTTAAGACTTATAGGCATGAGTTCAGACAATCTAAAGTCCTCATAAACCATGTATGCCAACATGGGTAAAGTATAATTCTTTTTAGATGATTCCCTTTGCTTTTAATCATAGATTAGTGGATCCACTTAGTTGAGGATGTCTTATACTCTGGCAAGTTATATGACAATTCTGGCAGTGTGGGCGAGATGTTGTATCATCACATTGCTCATAGTGATGGTTGTCGGTTAGATAATCTGTCAAATAAGAATAAAGAGTTTATTATTGTATTTTTAAATACATTGAGGTATTATCTTCTGTTTTAAAAGTTTTCTTTATACTGCATCTTTAATGTTATTTTTATATTGAATTGAGTTGAGTATTCTTGAGTATCCTTGAGTTGAGATGAGGTGAGTCTGTTCTTCCTTTTTATCAGTTCAAGCTTATGTCTGTGATTTAGAGTTCCCCTTGCATGCTTGTACATTCAATGTACTGACGCCATTTGGTCTGCATCTTTCATGATGTAGATATAGGAAATCAGGGTCATCAATAGGTGCTGTTTTGATACCACTTGCAGTTCCAGATCAAATTTACTTTGGTGAGCCTCCTTGCTTTCGGAGGATTTCCCATTTATCTTTCAGTTTTGTTAGAAGGTCGTGGGTCTTGTCCTGACTTCTATCACAGTATTTTAGAGGCTTCATAGATAGTAGTAGTTGAGGAGTCTTTTTCTCATTTTTCTTGTAGATAGTTTAAAGACTGTGAGTTGAACACTTATGTTCATTTGAGTATATTGACTTAAACTATTTTATTTATGATATCCTTATGAGTTGAGTCTGTTTTGAGGTTTCTATTTCAACTGAGTAAGTCTTCTATTGAGTAATGAATCAGGCCAAGGGTTTGTTTGAGGACCAGTAATGATTCTTCAGTGCCGGCCACATCCAGGGTGTAGGCTCGGGGAGTGACATTCTAAGTTTGAAAGGCAAAAGTTGTTAAAGAGTGATTTTTAGTGTCTTTTGGAGTTTCTAGTAGCAGAATGAAATTCTGTCCATTTCATCAGTCCTGAAATGTGGAATTTGGTTTAAAAGAGTCATCGATTTCAGATTCGTCGTCTTTTAGAGAATTTGAGAACCTAAGTTAAAAATTTGTGAAATTTTAACCTTTGGATTGACTTCGATTAACATTTGGAGGATTTTGTGTTGGCTGATTTTCTAATTTGTGTCGCCGATGTCAACCCTCCACGTTCGCAGGGCTTCTGACCACGTTCGCGGAGCTTGTGACCATGTTCACGGAGGTTAGTGTATTGGGACCCCACATTCGCGGAGACTTGGTCACGTTAGGGGGAGGTCAATGTGTTGACCATCACGGTCGTGGAGGAAAAGGCGTGTTCGCGAAGCTCTTTTATGAGATATCCGTCCGCGTTCGCGGACAGGGGTCCGTGTTCTGAGAATACATGCAAGAGGTGATTTTGAGTATTATGATATTTTCATAGAAGGCTACTCATGATGTGAATAATTTTTTATGTTTTCTAAGAGTAAATGTGTTGATAAACACAAAATATTTAAGATAGAAATGAAAATAACATCATGAAAAATATATAAAGCCACTGCAATTTGATTGTAGTGACATATACCGCTCTCCATAGCTCATGAGTCACTTATCTGATAGAATAATAGCATTTCAATTGTCTACACCAGACACTCTATAATAGATTGGTGTAAAAAGAGAAAAGAAATAGGCTCTTATGAAGATGATAGGATTAATGATTGACTTACTCATAGTTGCTTTTCTTCTTTTGGGATATTTTCAAAGAACTACATATCACATTCTGAATTTAGTTTCTTTCAAATCAGTATATTGGATAACTATAGAACTAGTGTGGATTTGACGTAAGTCTAATTTATGACATGTTCAGATATAAGATTGTCCAGTATATGTGCTGAGAGGGAGAGTAAACAAATTGAAATTAAGAATGGGATATATGTATGTGTTAATTGGATATCCAAAAGAATGAAAAAAGGTTTATTTTACTATCCTAAAGAAAATGAGGCAATTGTTAACACATTGTCCGATTTTCTAGAAAAGGATCATTTCGTAAACCGTGTTCCTAAAAGTAAACTAGTTTTACAGGAACTGAACAAAGAAATAACAAATGACTCAACTATAAATTCAGATGCTCAAGAACATCTAATGGGTATGTCATAATCGACGTTCCATTGCATTTAAGTATTGGGAGAAACATTACTAGACATAAGAAAACTTATATCTCAAGTAGTGGGAGTGATTTTGAGCAAATTAAAAGAACACTATATGAAAAGTTGTTAATATTTCAATATCAAAAGATTTTGAAGAAAATATTAAGACTCAAGAACACGAAAGTATGATTATAGTAGTAGTACTTATTCGTAGTGGGAGAATCATAACGAAGATTGATTTGTTTTATATGCTTGAGAGAACTTTCATGATAGATTTCATGAAGAACTCCCGAAAAGAAGTACACTCTTGGAGGGTTTCATGATAAGGTCTCTCAAGATCTAGTACTAAATCGATTTGTTACGACGAAGCACTACTAGACAAAATTACATGAGAAAATAGCTTGGTAAATTTATTTCAATAAGAAATAAAAGAATGCATGTGAAAGTTGTAAATGCATAGTTAAGAGTGTAAGTGAGAGATTGTTAGGGTATATACTATTAATCATGTAATTAGACATAGTATTATAACAATTTTCAAGATTAAACATCTAGGTGGGAGATTGTTAGGGTATATACTATTAACCGTGCATTTAGATATAGTACATTATAACAATTGTGATGGTTAAAAGTCTAAGTGGGAGATTGTTGGATATATACTATTAACCATATATTTAGATATAATATTTATTATAGAATAATTATTTATTTAGTTTTACTAAAAGTTTTAATAGATCATATATTCGTTTATGGTGTATGTTTACTTATATAGAAGTTGATTTAGTGTATAGAGTTCTTGTCACGACCCAGACCGTCGTGATTGACACCCACACTAACCCTCCGGTGGGAGAACCATTACTACAGCCCAACTAAACAATTTTAATGAAAAATAAACATTTAAAGATACAGAAGCAGGTTTAAATGTATAAAGGAAATGGAGTCTCCATAAACTCCGATAATTTGACAAACAACTACTAAAACATTTGCGGAAAACAACGCCTAGAACCTGAAGGTCAATGTACCAAAACTCTACTAACGACAAGTCTAAAAACAAGGCGCACAACCCTAGAACTAAATAAGCAAATATCTAAAGTACTAGTCTAAGTCCGAAGAAAATGGACTAAACAAAATGAGAACTCATGGCAGACTGGAAGAACTGGCTCACCCTTGAATTCAGTCTCGATCAGTGATCTCCTAAATGAGGTCTATCAGTATCCACCTGAAGATGCCCTGTACTCAACAAAATAAGAGCAACTGTAGTATCAGTACACAACCACAGTGTACTGGTAGGATCACGCGGCTACTCCCATAAGCACAATATATAATGAATAATCACAATATAATAAGCACACATATGCGGAATACAGTTTTGTTATCATTCCAGAGCAACATACCGTCTTCCATTATCAATGACGCGTAGACATAAGCATAACAATCACTAGTGGTTCTCTCAAGGAACCCACACCCAAACTGTGTGTCGGAACGTAACACCCGATCCAATGCATGTGTCGAAACGTGACACTCGATCCAATATATGTGTCGAAACGTGACATCCGATCCAATGTATCTGTCAGAACGTGACACCTGATCCAATGTACGTCTCGGAACGTGACACCCGATCCAATCAGCACAACAACAATCACAATCACATCCATAATGAACAATACTCAAATCATGCAATCAAGTAAATTGGTTCATGGCATGTATTGTTCACACATAATCATTTCATTAGGTTCGTTTCCACATTTTCCTATTCGCATACACGCATGCATACAATATAGCAATCAATCAACATATATCACACAAACAGGAAATCAAACCATCACCTACCTCGAAACCAAACTTAAATCCCCTAAGGCACTTGAATCTTTCCTTTCCGAATTCTTTCCGCTTATTTTAGGTCTACAAATAATTAATATACGCAAAGATCACTACATTAAGGTCTAATTATCCGGATAATAACAAACCCAATAACCCAAGACCAACCCATGATCCTAAAGTGCAGCTAGGGCTTTTTCCTACCATTAACTTTAGGCCAAAACCCTCCCCCAACTATAATTACCCATGGATGTAAGTTCTACAAATCAAAAAATGGATTAGGGGAGTAAAATCCTTACCTTTAGCAACAAAAGTCATAGAAAACTGTCAAGAAATCGCCTGGGTCGTCGCTTAGCTCTCAAGAATGAAAGTTGCAGAAAAATAACGAAATTGGGGTTTTTCCTCGACTTAATTCGCGACTGGCCTGCTAAGGCGGCTCCCATCCCGCCACAGCGGCCCCGCCCTGGCGATATTTATCCCTCCCTGGCAGCCTACACGGAGACAGAACCTCAGAATTTGAGTTCCAAACTCTCATTTCACAACACACATTCAACCCTTGACGTTCAAAAACTACCCGTTCACACTAAGATCAATTTTGAGAGTTCTACACGCCTGTATTCAATTTCGTAAAGTCGTATAGGTTCCTTAATGTCTTGTCTATCTACTCATGTGATCAAATTCATAATTAAATCTTATTCATTACAATATTTCCCTATACCCTAGTGACTCAGATTTCGTCCAAATCTAGGCTGGGCTAGGGATTCCCAAGTTACTACTCAAAAGGTTTATGGCCCCAATTCTTTCTCCATTGGCTTTTCTATAACTACGGAAATCGGTCGTTACAGTAGATACCAATTTACCCATCACTTGTCCCCGAGTGATCAACTAGGAAAGACTGACTAAAATAAGAGTAGAGTATTACCTGAATCATCGAACAACTAGGGAACACCATTACTTTGGAAAATGCATTTAGTATTGTTGTCATAACATGTATGGGTTGCTTAGTAAATGATGAAACTATGTTGCGATAATTGAGGTTAGAATCTCTACTACAATTTCCTAGATTGAGGTTTTATCAAAGAGGGTCATGATACGACTACTACAATAGCAGCGGTGTTTACTTGGTTAAGTCATTAAGTATGTTACAATTGTGGAGAACCTGGACATATGATGAGAGATTGTCCTCATCCGCACTTGTCTGACCTCATGTCGCAGCAGACCAGAGCATTGGTACCAACGAGCAATGGTAGTAATGGTAGAGGATATCCACTAGGTGGGCGAGGAGGAATTCAGCGAGGCTGTGGAGGCTGGGGAAATGGTAATGCAGGTAGGGGAGCAGTGCAGCCAAGCAAGGAGGTCACCCGTCAAGATGACAAGGCTCAGTTTTATGCCTTTTCGGGCAAGACCGAGGATGAGGTTTCTGATGCAGTGATCACAGGTACTATTCTTGTCTGTGATTGGATGACTACTGTTTTGTTTGATCCATGTTCTACTTATTCATACTTGTCAGTTTAGTTTGCCTTGGACTTTGATGCAGTTTGTGATGTGCTTTGTAACATCTCGCACCTAGAAACGACTCTAAAGAGTTTAAAATATGAAAATATTGATTTTTGGAAAGAATAACGAAATCTGGAAATTTTGTCTAAGTTAAGAAATTGAGTTTTGACCATTTTCAAACGGCCATAACTCCTAGCTCATGAGGAGTTAAGAGCAGATCTTGATTTGGTTGGAAATCCCTTGGAGAGATCTTTCCAACACCGCCGAGATTACATGATTTCGACATCGGATGAGTGAGATATGCCTTTCGAAAGTTGGGTTGTTGGATTGAGGAAAGTCCCAATCCGGATTTAGGGAAGGGCAAAGTAGTCTTTTACCTAATTAATTTCCTAATTTGATTTTAGGGGTTTATTGGGGTAAAAACAGAACCTAAATCAGTTTTGGAAAATTAAAGAACGCTTAGGGCTTGGAGAAGAGAGAAAGGAAGAAAGAACGGGAGAAAAGGGCAAGAATTCGTCAAGATCATCCAAGCTTGCGAGTGGAATTCGTCGGGGGTGATCCCTATTATGGGATCTTTTCGTGTTGGGTTAGTTTACCCACACACCAACTTGTTTCAATCCAATTGTTTTGAGTTGTTTACATGTTGAAGAAGTAAGGTTCTTGAAGAACAAATTGTAGAATTCTTGTTGGTTGAGTGGTTGATGCTTGGGGGTGAGTTGATTCATGTTTCCGAGCTATTTTTCGAGTTAGATTGGTTGTATATTGAGGGTACAATTTATCCTAAGTGTTTGGGGAAGGAACTATGGAAGTTAGGGAGGTTTAGAGAGGAAGAATGGAAGAGAAAAGTCGGAAGTCGCTGGGCAAAAGGGCTGGGGCGCCGCGCCTGCTAGAGCGCAACAAAAACTTCTCTGAAGTTTGGCCTCTGGCGTGTCGCGCCAGCCAGAGCTCCAGCCAGACTTCTATGAAGTTTGAGGGTTGGCACCCCGCGCCTGTCAGAGCGCCAGGTACTTGTTCCTAAGCGATGTACCTATGTTTTCTAGTTGTTTCCAACACTCTAAGGTACATCTAAACATCATGAAATCATCCATACACATGAGATCATGAACCTTGAATCCATAATCCAATTCAAGGAAAGTTAAGATCAAAGTAAAAAAAGTTAAGAGTCAAAGTCTAGAAGTCAAGAAGCAAGTCAAAGCCAAGTTTCTTAAAGTTTTCAAGAGTCTTTATTAAACGTTTTAACATCTTTTTAAGGCTCAAGTTTCAAGTAAAGTAAAGAGTAAAGAGTTGAGTTCATTTCTAAAAATTTATTAGGGAACTAAGTATTCCCAAAGAAGTTTATAAATGTTTTCAGATTTGAGCAAGAAAGGAACTATGATTTCCAAAAGAGCCTTTGGGCTAGTTTTCAGTAAAGGGAACATCGATTCCAAGAGAGCCTTTGCGCTAAACTTTGAGAAATTAACTCAAACTAAAGAAAGAGGTGTTTAAAACACATATGAGCTAAAGTATATTTTGGGAATAGTATTGAGCACCGAATTGGGGAAGCGAGTTCATATTAACTCAACTCTCCATAAGAACCATGTAGCCATCATGGGATTTAACGGGTCATACTTTTTAGATGATCACGTAACTTAAGCTAGTGGATTCACTAAGTTAAGTAAGGTCCTATATCACGGCAAGGTATAGGATGGTCCTTGGGAAATGTGAGGTAAAACGTTGTATCATCACTAGGGCTCATAGTAGTGGTTGTTGGTTAAAGAATCTCCCACTAAAGTTATATTACTTTTATATATAAGTAAAGTTGAGTTTGTTATTGCTTTATCTTTAACGAACTAAGTTGTTTACACTGTTTTACAAGCTTATTATATATTGCATGTGTCTTATTTTTTACATTGAGTTCAGTTATTCATGAGTTGAACAGAGCCAGGGTAAGTGTTCCTTTGTACTCCTTTCAAGCTTGAATTTTTTTTTAGCATTCCAACTCGCATACTCGTACATTCAATATACTGATGCCAGTTGGCCTGCATCTTATTATGATGCAGACGCAGGTAACCAGGATCAGCATCCAGCGCGCCGTTGATCTAGTCGAGCACTCCAGAGTCAGTGGTGAGCCTCCTTGTATTCCGGAGGACTTTTTTATTTGGTTTCCTAGTTTTTCTTTATTAGGATGTTGTGGGGTATGTCCCAACATCCATCTCAGTATTATAGAGGTTTCGTAGACAGTCAGACAGTAGTTGAGTCTCTCATCTATGTATTTACAGATATTCTATTTTGAGACACAAGTTGCCATTTTGGCCAGATTATCATTTAAGTTGTTTATGAACTTATATTGTGCTGAGTTAAGTAGCCAGGTCAATGGTTCTCTTGGGGCCAACAATGGTCTCCAAGTGCCGGCCATGTACAGGGTGTAGGCTCGGGGCGTGATATGCTTGATGCCCCTATTCATGTTTCTACCCCAGTTGAAGAGTCATTCTTAGTCACCCATGTATATCGTGTTTGTCCTGTTGTGTTTATGGATTTTCAGACTTGGGTTGATTGGGTTATTCTGGATATGACTGAGTTTGATATAATCTTAGGCATGACTTGGTTGTCCTCTAATTATGTTGTACTTAATTGTAATGCTAAGTCAATAACTCTAGAGATCCTGGGTAGGGAAATGTTAGAGTGGGAACGGATGTACAAGCCTAAGCCATCTAAGGTCATATCTTTCGTGCAGGCTGGGAATATGGTGGGGTAGGGGTGTTTGGTGTAATTGGCCCATATTCGGGATGTTGAGGTTGAGTCCCCCTCTATTGAGTCTATTCCTGTAGTGTCTGAATTTAAGGAAGTGTTTCCTGCTGATTTGCTTGGTATGCCCCAGATACATATATAGATTTCTGAATTGACTTGGAATTTGACACTCGCTCCATTTCCATTCCTCTTTATCGTATGGCTCCGATGGAGTTGAGAGAGCTTAAAGATCAAATTCAGGAGCTTCTTGATAAAGGTTTCACCGGTCCTAGTGCTTCCCCGTGGGGTGCTCCTGTCTTGTTTGTTAAGAAGAATGATGTTAGTATGAGGAATGATGATTTTATCTTAAGTCATAAAAGAGTTGATTGATACCGGAATGACAAGCCTATGGATAAAGAAAGTCCTAATGCGTATACTTGGGTGAAGGCAATTGAAGATTTTAGTAAGAAAGTGTGTATACAATTGGGTTAGTCCTTTGAATTTGATGGGTATACTTGAGTTTGAGATGTCATGTCGATGAAAAGGTTTAATTCGTAGTGATAGCCAGGGCTAACTGAGCAGAATGGTAATAGGAGTTCGTGATGAATTGTGATGGGATGCAACTATATAATAAAATTGTTGGTAAGATATTTTTGTATAGTAATTACGACTTGCAAGTATCTAAGGTTTTAGTTTTCTAATATTTGGTGAGTAACGTGGTTGTATGGAGAGTTCTAAGAGATGGTGGGACATCACTCGAATAGTATTTAAAAGAGCTAGAGTCATAATGAAGAAAAAAATAATGGGATGTAGTACAACCTTTAGAGAGAGAGGCGAGAGCAAGAATATTTTATTTGATTGCAAAGGCTAAAGAGGTACCTTCAAAGGGGTAGATAATTGGGTTCAAAGATGCATGATTTCATTCGTTTGGCTGTGGCTATG
This sequence comes from Solanum chiquidenum, assembly GCA_029582725.1. Taxonomy (NCBI): domain Eukaryota; kingdom Viridiplantae; phylum Streptophyta; class Magnoliopsida; order Solanales; family Solanaceae; genus Solanum; species Solanum chiquidenum. The sequence goes on along the minus strand of JAJOOS010000992.1, from coordinate 22,115 downwards.
GTAATAGTGTCATGGGTTCATCAGATTGGTTAAACATTACTGGAAAAGACTTGAGAAAGGAGTGTACAGACATTAGCTCGAGTGTGATAATAAGTGCTTTTGTTTTTGTTTCTGAGTTTAGTAATGAGTATGATTGAATTTTTAGCGAATGATATTGTAAGATCGATGGAGAGACGATCAATGATAAGCAAAGATCCATGAATTCGTATTCATCATTGACAGATGTGCAGGATGGACCGTGGGTCGACCTACGATTCATCATCTGCTTCGTGGTCCTCCGTGGTTCCATACTTTGTCAGACTTCCCTAATGTTCTACCTATGATGCCTCACCCACGGTCTATGGACTGGTCTACGATCTGTCCTGACATTCCGTGGACCGAGTACTGAAAGTCATCTCCCCAGTCCAGGACCTACGACTGACCACCCACGGCCCATCGTTGGACCTACGGTCCGTGGGTGGCTCCTTTGGTGGCCACTTCTGCACTTTTCAGGTCACATCTTCATCAACCGCATCCAAGCCTATTTCCTGCAAACATTATACATAAAACATTAATTCTAACACAAAATAGCCCTAGACGCCCACAAACTCTAAGTGAAACGCATAAAAAATACTGTAAACTCGGTATATGAACACCCTCAACTTAAACTTGTTGTTTGTCCTCAAGCGACACACTAGACTCTAAACGACACGTATGTAGAACCAGATATACAAACGCAAGCAATCACATAGCTTTCTCAATCAATTCCATCACATTAGTGAAAATCTTTTCATCTAGACTCAACAAGTTAACTCATGCGGATCAAAACATGACATAGATCGACCAATAGATACCATAACATACACATTTTCACAATCACCAAGGTACCAATTCTCCAACAATGTAACTAGTGCCCTCACTTCAAAAGAAATCCCTTTTTCTCACAATAGATATGAATTTCAAGTTTAAGGATTCATTCAACACTCACTCTCAGAAATGACTTCAAGTACAGTTAGGGCTCAATACCATAGGCTTGCCCTTATTTTCACTGCAAAGACTCTCCAAACTAGTCACTAGGATCACTATAGGACTTTCTTAGTTTGTAACGTAGGCTCAGGTCAGGTATGGTACATTTGGATACTTTTTTAGTGACTATTCTGCCCTCCTTGACATTACATTGGCATTTTACTACTTTCCTTAACCAATTCTTGACATCTTTTCATTTTGTTTTCTTTTCCCTTGACTCTCTTCCACACAGATGTGACTTTTGACTTTATAGCTCATATTTTTCACTTTTCTTCTTTTTCTTTTACTTCACTTTTCTTTGTTTCTTTATGCACTTTTGTCATTCCTCTTTTTGCTTCTTTTGAATAAAGTCATATCTTTTTCTATCTTTTCTTTTCTTTTCCTCTTTTCAACACAAAATCTTTTTATACCCTTTTCCTTTCGGTTTCCTTTTTCATAGCCACCGTCAACTTATGTATTTTGCATGAGTTGAGGTGCACAATATCCGATGTCGGACCAGGGCCAAGATTAAGGTAGCTTTTTGATTTAGCCATCCTTAACTTACGCTTTTGGCCTAAGTCAAGGTGCACATGTCCAAGGAGGGATCAGGGCCAAAATAATTATTTTAGGGAAGGTGAGTTAGGTGTATTGAAAGAAGTGGTCTACATTAGACTCAAATATTTGGATCAAATGGAACATTTATTTCATTTGGTTGGATCATTTTAGGCTTGAGTGGACTTTTTTTAACAAGGGCCTATGATCATTTCCCAGCTTTTAGCATAGATTATCTTAGCAGGACCAACGGGGCAAGTTCTAGAGTGGCACATACTGTATGACAATTCAAACTTTTCTCACACACACTTGGCACATTGTTCCATTATCAGATTTTTAGATTACCCAGTCCAATATTTTAGCTTAAATCAAGAGGTCAAATCGGTTCCTTATCATGTCATATTGAGATCCAACACATTCAACTCATCAAGCCTATAGATTTAGCACATTTCAAAACATTTGGACGGGTATCAATTTCATTCTCTTTATGCCATCATTCTTTCATTCTTCTACTTACTCCCACACATACATTCCTAAACATGCCGGTTCAACATAAAAGTGAACAGTCCTTTGGGGGAAAGAACACAAGCAAGAAAACCCCAAATAAGGATTATGAGTTGAGTTACTCAGACTTCACCCTATATCTGACTTATCCATTTACCCCACCCCAAAAAAAATAAGGTGCAATTTCCCTCAATGCACAAACATAAAAAATAAAACATATGGTGAAGCAAACTTGTGGCACAAATGCGCCGAAGACCTTTCAAGAAGCGGGTGGGTCCGGTTAATCGGAGCCTGCTGGATCAACTCTAGGGATGCCATCAGTAGTTCCCTCATCAACTAACGTAGCACCCTCAGTTGTGCTCAAACTGCCATATGGCCAACACCTATCTCACAGGTCCGCTGATGTCTCCTCTCCTCATCAAGTATAGACGCCCTATGGGCCACCCAAGCTGTTGGAGCTTCTTCTTCTTCAATCGTTGCGCCTCCTCGGTATCGGAAGTATGGTCGGAGAAGTGGCGCTTCCCAGTAGCACGAGAAAATCTGGTGGTCGCATAGAATCACCAAATAGGGCAAACATCACCACAATATCATCCTCCCCCACTGCAGGGTATCCTATGGTGCAGGCTCAGAAGGGGCTAGTAGGGCAGCAACATCAGGACGGAGACTGGCCAACTCTGTCTGGAAGGTGGTCACATTGATGATCGGGGTAGACCTCTCTAAGACTCGTAGCTCAAAAGCATCCAAATGCTTATGAATGGCATGGATCTTCCGATCCATCATTTGCTCCATCCACATCTCTGAATCCTCAATCGAACGTTGTATCTACAACCTCATGTGCTGCAGCAAAATGGCCATCTGTGTCTCCAGCTTTTGGACTCGGGCTAAAAGGCACGACAGTGGACCTTGAAGAGGGAATGGCTCGGGAGGAGCTCTGTGACTGGCTAGTGGCCGAAGATGGTGGAGCCTGAGCATCTGATGTAGGGGATGGAATAGTGGTGTTATCGAGGTGCATCTGCTCCACATCTACAACAAGGTCATCACCCAAGGGTGGTACAAAAACATGTGGCTCTCTCCATGGTGCAGTTAAGTTGGCATCATCCCGAATGAGGCCGATGTCTAGAGTCTTAGTCGCATCAAGCAACAGGTCACAATGACAAATGGGCACATAAGCATCCATTCCGGGCTATAAAATAAGACACGGGAAGGGCAGGGTGGTGGTGGTCTTGAAGGCCCTCTCGTGGATCTATGCTATCAAGATGTGGGAAAAGATGATCTCCAAACCTGCCATTATGGCTGCTAAGCATCACGGCCTGGTCCCATGTAACAACATTGTCCGCCTGAGTCGGGGACAGTCTATTCTGAAGCAACAACCAGAAGAATTTCACAACGAAGCTCAGTGTAACCTTTCTAATACCCAGACTAGGAGTCTGCACCCACACATTGTGCTCCCCATCCTTAGAAATGTGACGAGCCAACCACCTCAACAGTGTCTCACTCTGCTCGGCATCCCTCTGAAATGCCGTGCTCTGAATGATATCCATCATGTAGTCATACTCTGTTGTATTAATAGGCAGAGTGTGGACTGGTCCATATATGAGCTGGCGAATGGTGGCCTCTGCGATGTCAATCGGGAAACCCCACACCAATGTGGACTGAAGTAGAGGGAGAGCTGCGGGCTTGGCCCATTTCGAGATGGAATTCCTGACGATGGTAGCATACGAGGCATAAAACTCTCTAGTCATCTCCTCATTGTATTTCCCAGGGTTCCTAGCCATCCACTCGTATCGGTGCCTTCTGAAGAGCTTATCAATAACTGGTGCAGTGTGTAGGCTGCCTGTAAGGACCCTGCATTTTTTAGTCATAATCCTGGCCATCCTCTGGTGCTCATTCAACATCATTCCATTCTCATATATCTAATACTGGCTCGGAATGCAGCATTTCTTTGGCTCATCGGCCTTGGGGGCAGGCTCAACTCTGGTAGGTACTGGGCTATCCCCTGAGCTATCGGCATCTGATGAAGAAGCGGTACCTCCGTAAGCACTAGAGCCGGACTGCAACTCAAAGCCAACATGTGCTCTGATCTGTATGTTCCCCTCCTCAGACTAGGGGCAGTGACCTCGTCGAAACTAACCTGTTGGGCTCTGTTCCTAGCAGTGTGTGGGGCAGTAGGGGAGATCATGGTAGTAGGTGGTATGTATTCGGTATCAGTGTCCTCATCAAGCGGGAGTCGGGAGGGAGCGACAAATTTGGATGTTCCCTTTTGTGCGTAGGCTGGAGCTTGTTTGGGGGCCTTATGATTCCATGATTTTGACTCATTTAGGGATTGTTTTAATAGAATTAGTGTCCTCAAATGCATATTTTGTCTCAACAACTGATGTAAATGCTTGAATTTCAGGTATTTGAACTTAGAGACAAACATGGACACTATGGAGCAAAAAGGAACAAGGCAGCCAAAAGAACGAAAAAAAGAAGGCCTGATGATAGCCTAAGCCATTGGGTGAGTCGCCGAATGGCCTTGGGATCGCCCAATGTTCCAGTGTGCCAAGCGCTGAAGGACAAAATCAACCAGGCTATAAAAAGGAGCAGTCGGCGAGTCACTAAACTATTCCGCGATGCAGTGCTTTATCACCCAAAGTTACAGAACGTTAAAATGTTGAAGGCCAAAGTAAAAAGGCGATGAAACTGACCAAAGGGCGGATTGCCGAGTGGATCGACGATCCCGACTTACTGCACCGATTGATCTTTCGCAACATACTTTTCTACAATTATAAATACCTATTTAAATTTTTACTTCAGCATCAAGTTTTATTATTCAGAAACACTTTTTACACTTGAGTGTTAGAGCTTGGGTTTTGGAGACAATTTTCCCTTAGCTTGGAGATTTGAAGACTTCCAATTCCAAGAAATTGGAAGTGGGTGTTGAAGATTCGTCATCCTAGACCTCTGTAAAGACTCTCTTTTCGATACCCAACTTATGAATTTGATTTTTAGTATTGATTTCTTGTCTTTTTCTAGGTCTAGCTAAACCCCAATTCTTGGGGTGTGATAAAGAGATTTATGGGTTGAGTTAGCTAATGGGTATTGTGTATTGATATTTTATTTTTTGTTTAAATGTGATTTCATTCAGTGATTGTGGTGGAATTTAATGGGGTTGTAGTTGCAAATGCAACTCCACCTTAGTGTATTTGGCTTGATCGAGAGATAGGTTTTAAGACCAAAATCACTGAATTGATAGCCTGTGGTTAGTGGGTTAGCATAGGATCAACTCGAGAGAGTGAATCCTAAACCCTCTACCACACATTTAGCTCGAGAGAATGAATGGGCTAAGGCGGTGGCTGGTTTGTATTGCATGCATATTGGTGTTCGAGAGAAACTGATTTGAATCGGGGTAAATCGTTTTAGAGAAAGCTTATCCCCACTAAAGTCTAGCCTAGTCACCGATTTACAACTATTTTCTATTAATCGTAATTACCCATTTGTCTATCTTAGTTCATAGTCCCGTCACATCCCAAGAATCCCGTCTCCATACTCGTATTTTTGGTTATTCACTGTTTTAGTCGATAATTGTTCAAAACCCCCTTTTGGTATTTGACACTTGTGTCACCCCCAAATTTGATTATGTTTTTACTTGTTAATGTTCTTACCTATGGTTAACTTTAGCATATTCATGCTTAACTCTTAATTCTCATAAACCACTCCCTTAGGACTCGACCCCAACCCTTGGTTGGGTTATATTTCTATTGAACGATCGTAGACACTTGATCCAACAAATCAAACACAACATTTTGATAATTAGATATAGCCCAAGATTTACGATCATAGTTATAGAAATCAGTATCACTGAGCCCCATATAAAAATGATATAAGAAGCTGGAGGAAATATGTCACATATTGAGGATATGCTGCAGAAGATGATGAAGAGGTTTGATTCGACTGATGAGAATGTAAAGGAGATACGCATTGAGTTGTCCAAAATTGGCCAAAAAAGGTGATGCCCATGCAGTGTCGATAAAGCAGCTTGAACAGCAGTTTAGTCAGTTGTCTGCTACCATGAATACACGCCAACCGGGCACGCTTCCCAGCAACACCATCCAGAATCTAAAAAATGATGGGCATTGTATGGCAATCACGAATCACTGAGGAAAGTAGACTATTGACCCCCCCCATGCCATTCGATATAGGAAAAGTGGTAGAAAAAGGTGAAGATGAGATTGAGGTGACTGGAAAGTCCAAGAATGCTATAGAGAAGGAAACGGAGATAACCCAAAAGGTCGTCCCCATGCCTAGACCTCCACATTATTTCTCACAGAGGTTAGTGCAGAAGGCTGAAGAAGGTAAATACCGTAGGTTTATAACTATGCTGAAACAACTTTCCATCAATGTCCCTTTGATAGAAGCTTTGGAGAAAATGCCTAGGTATGCAAAGTTCATGAAGGACTTGGTGACCAAAAATAGGGCTGTCAGTTTTGAGAATGATGAGAGGCTGCAACATTGTAGTGCCATTTCTACAAGGTCACTGGTACAAAAGAAAGAGGATCTTGGAGCTTTCACTATTCCATGAACCATCGTTAAGATGCACTTTGCGAAAGCTTTGTGTGATATGGGTGCTAACATTAACTTGATGCCATTGTCGATTTATAAGAAGTTGGGTCTAGGAGTTCCAGAACCGACTGCGATGCGCCTACTTATGGCTGATAGAACTGTGAAAAAGCCCATTGGAGTGCTTCAAGATGTTCTTGTGAAAGTGGGGTCATTCATTTTTCTGGAAAACTTTGTTATACTTGATTGCGAGGTTGATTTTGAGGTCCCCATCATCTTAGGGAGACCATTCCTTGCTACTGGGTGTGCCTTAGTCGACATGGAGAGAGGGTCGATGATGTTCCGACTAGATAAATAAGAGGTGACCTTTAATGTCTGTAAGTCTATGAAGCAAGAAAGTGATCTTAAATCGGTATATGTGGTGAATCACACTTTTGAAAAAGTTGCAACAATGTTTAGTAAGGAGAAATTAGGTGCAGCCTTGCAAACGGAGAAGAAGTGCAATGCTCAAAAGACAGAAAAGTTCAACCTAGCTCCTGGTGATCTGGTGTTGTTGTATAAATCAAGGTTGTGTTGTTTCTCGAGCAGCTTCAAGTCCTAATAGACTGGACCATTCAAAGTGACCTAAGTGTCCCCACATGGAGTAGTTGAGCTCGAGAAAAAAAATGGGACAAGGTTCAAAGCTGACTACCGGAGGATAAAAAGCTACATGGTAAATTCTGAAAGTGTAATGCAGTAATAGAGGCATGGCATGAAGTCTGAGTAATCAAGGGGACTGCGTCGTGCCGCGACGTTAAATCAAGCGCTGCTTGGGAGGCAACCCAAGATGAACAATTTAGCCAACTATAGGTTTTGCTTTTCGATTTAGGAGTTTTCTTTGTTTATTTGAATTTTTGTAACCCTTTAGATAGGTATTTTTTTTTTGTATTAGTGTTGGCTAGATATAGCATAGGGTCCATGTCTAAAAGTATCTAGAAAATGTAAAAAGAAAGGCCTTATGGTTGCTACATGTGCAGGAGCTCAAGGTAAAATCTACAGAAAAAAAGGTCTGGTTCAGAGGTCTACGAACCCCATCGACGGTATGTGGTTCATTCCACGGACTGTGAATGGTGTCCGTAGATCCCAGGTAAGTATTCTGAACTTTCTTACCGTAGATCGACCCACAGACCATAGCCGTGATCTCGTGGGTCCAAACCCTAGCGGGAGCGCCACCAGAATGAGCAGGCTAGAAAAGAGTCTATATTGGATGAGGAGTTGCGCCAGCAGAGGGTGCGTGAGAGTGTTGCTGGGGCATCGAGTTTCGTGCCCGTTGTAGAGGTTCCGACTATTGAGAGGGATGATGTGAGCACCACTAATGGTGCAGTTAGAGTGATTGATAACGCTACTGAGGGTGCTAGGCTAGATGATGTGGGCACTACTGAGGGTGACCTAGGTGTTGTTCCAGCGGGCTCCAAGAATCCGAACCCACCCACTTGTTGATAGTTCGTCGGCGCTATGTGCCACAGGTTTGCTCTACCCAATCCATTACTTTTTACTGTTTTTGTGTGCATTGGGGACAAATGCACATATTTTTTGTTGGGGGTGGGGTAAATGGATTGTGAGTGATAGGGTGAAGTCTCAGTAACCTAACTCATAATCCTCTCTTGGGTTTTTCTTGCCCGTGTTCTTTTCCCCCAAGAGACTGCTTAATTTGTGTTGAATCAGCATGTGTTAGGATTATATGTGTAGAAGCATGAGAAAGAATGAAATATGATGGCAAAATCTTTTTGAGAAAATGATACCCATCCAAAATTGTGATATGTTCTAAAATTTGTAGGCTAGAACGGATTGATTGTGTTAGCTCTGAGTGTGACATGATAATGAACCAACTTGATGGCATGACTTAAGCTAAAGCTTGAACTGGGTAATATGATAATTTGATAATGAAACTATATGCCAAGAGTGTGTGAGAATAGTCAATTGTTCAAACAGTTTCTGTGCCAATCTAGAACTTGCCCGGTTAGTCCTGCTAAGACAATCTACTCTAGAGGCTAGGAAGTGATCATAGGCCCTTGTTCTGATAAGTTAAAAAATTGCCTTAAAAAAATCCAACCAAATGAAATAAATACTCCATTTGATCCCAATGCTTTGACCTAAATTAGACCATTTCTTTCTAACCCCCTAACTCACCTTCCCATAATCTACTATATTGACCCCGGTCCCTCCTTGGACATGTGCACCTCGACTTAGACCAAAAGCCTAAGTTGAGGGTGGCTAATGCAAAAAATGACCTCAATCTTGGCCCTGATCCAACATCGGGTATTGTGCACATCAACCAATGGAAATCCATAAGTTGAGGGTGGCTATGAAAGAGGAAACCGAAAAGAAAATGGGTATGTGTAACACCCCGTAAAGTAGTTAGTTGACCTAGTGAGTTCTAGACTAAATCTAGTAGGTTGAACTAGAGCCTCACATATTAGTTTATAGTTGGAAAATTGTTTACATGATGAATTATGGCTTTTGAAGTTATTTTGGTGATTTTAGAAGTCAAACGTCAAGAAACGACTATGACGTCCAGAAACTAGTCATTTGAACTAGTGAGTTGTAAGGGTCTTGTTGTTGATGTTTGGAGTGTTGTTTGAAGGTGAAAAATTGTAGAAGTAACTCTCCTACTTAGATGGACAGGTTCAGGGGTTAAACGTCTGGGTACGACTCCCCAAAAACCACACGAGGGGTCCTTGAGGAGGACCCCAAAACAGTCCACTAAGGCAGCCTTTGATGGTCTACGGTTGATATCTACGTTCAGTAGATCAATCCACGCCACGTAGGTAATGGGCGTGGATGAGGACTTAGTCTAGGGAGGCTTGCCTTCAATTATGATCCCCAGCTCCAACCTACAAAGGCACAGTACGGCCAGTAGACCCATTCACGATCCGTGGATGGGCAAACGTAGGTGCTGCCAATTTCCAGCCTTCTAGTTTTAGGTTGGTGATTAGGGATTAAGTTGGTTAATTAGTAAAGGAATTAGGGGGTTGGTTAGTTAGTTATTTAATCACCTATTTAAGCTAATAATACCCTAAGCTAAGTCATGGAATCATTTGGGACCAAGACCCCCAAAACAGTTCACTAAGACAGTTTTGAGGACCTACGGATGGCCATTGACGGCCAGTAGGTTGGTTGACGCCCCGTAGGTCAAGAACGTAGGTCCATACTTAGTTTTTTTTATAGGCCTGCAACATTTAGACTCCCAGCTTCAAACCACGAGACCAAACCACGGACAGTAGATTGATCTACTGTCCGTAGATGGCCAGGTCGTAGGTCTGCCCAGTTTTCCAAATTTCAGTTTTAAGTTAGGATTTAGGGGTTGGGTTAGTTATTAATTAGAGGTTAATATAGGTTGGTTAATAGGTTATATAACCACCTATATAATTTTAATCAAACCCTGAACTAATAATTCTAACTCATCCAACTAAAGACCCCTAAACCCTCTCTTGGAAATCATCTCTCTAGAAGTAAAGAAGAAGAGGAAGAAGAGAAGAGAAGAGGGCAGCATCTAGGTCGAGATTTCACCAAGGATTCAATCTTGGATTAGGGCATTGTTTCAAGATATGTGAAGCTTATTCATCCATGGGTTCTTCCACTCATGGAGCCCCCATAGATTTCCCCCAATTGTGAACTCAAAAACCCAATTCTAGCTAGGCTTGTGATTGCATTGTGGATAGGGCTTGGGTGTGATTCCAATCTAGTATATATCACCCAATTATGATTGAATTGTTTTTGTTTAGTGATATTATGATGATTTCATGTGATTTATATGGTGAACCCTAATCTAAGTTGATGAATGTGATATTTGTGGGTTGATGCCATTAGAGGCAAGGTTGAAGGTTCTTGAGTGATCTTCCTAATTCAATGTTGTGTGTTGTAATTTATCAAAGTTAGGATAATATAATCATGAATTGAACTAGACTCTAGTGTATATGATTGATCTTGACTTGTAATGATGAAATTAAACCTCTATGGTAAATTAGGGTTAAGATCACCTAGTATCAAAGAAATTGATTGAATGTCTTGTAATTTAGGTTCATACTATGCTTTCATGTTGTAGAGTCTTTGAGAATGAGGAGTCATAGTCTTGAATGATGATCATTAGGGCTTAAGCAAGAATCTAATATGATCAACTTTAGATCCTAAGGATTTAAAAGTAAAATCTACATATGAATCCAAGGCGAATGAATAGAATTGTGTTGAGAGACCTTTACCTACCTAGATTACCATATGAATTATAAATGGTAGGAAGTGATAGAATCACTTAGGTCATATAGATATCCTTGTAGAATGAATAATTCTAGATATGATGCTAAACATGAATATGAACTTAACATGAAAGACTTCTCACATAGTAGTGGTTCTAGGGTTGAAGGACTTCTCCTAACTAATTGAACCTAAGGCTAGAGAGACTTTATACCTAGGTCATGGATTGTGATAGTTTCTCACACATGGTCTAAAAGAGGTATTAGCATGGGTCGGTGGTCAAGAACACCTTTCCATTTACTTGAGTCCTAGTAGAGACTTAATGATTATCTTGTGGGATTTATGCCTAGCACCGAGAGGACATTGAAATGAGAATGGAGGTTCCCACCTAGATGAGTTTGGGCTTTCATGGAGGTTCCCACATACATAGTTTGGGATTCCCACAGGGGATCTCTCACCTAGAAGAGTATTGATTTCCCCAAGTGTGTCTCATGAGATGTAAACCTTACCTAGTGGAGTTTGGGTTTCTAGTAGCAATCTCCGTATCCCTTAACTACATGCCCCATAAGAAGTTAGCTAGTGGATCCGACTAAGCTAACAAACCGGTTCCACCTTGGCAAGTGGACCAACCCTTGATGGTGTAACACCATGAGAGATCATATGTTGTCATGTCGGTTAAGGCTATATACCAATTAAACAATATTGGTAATGAACTAAGATTGTGCTAAATGTAGCATCTCCTAGAGTTCAAACCTCATGGACTAAGCTTATGCATAATGTAGCATCTCCTAGAGTCCAATGCAAGTAATGGTCTAAGATTATGCTTGAAGGAGCATCTCCTAGAGACCCAACTAATTGAACTAAGAGTATGCTTTAAGTAGCATCTCCTAGAGTTCAACCTTAATGAACTAAGATGTACTCAATGTAGTATATCCTAGGGTTCTAAGTAATGAGGGATTAAGACAAGTTAGGAAAGTACCTCATAATGTTCAAAAGTAATAATGGACTTAGATATGCTTGAGTAGGGCCTCATAGAGTCCATAATGATAATGAACCTGACATTCTAAAAGAAGTATCTCATAGGGTTCAACCTTATAATGAACTAAGATCATGCTTTAAGTAGCATCTCCAAGAGTTCAAACATGATGAACTAGATGTACCTAGGATAGTATCTCTTAGAGTTCCAACAAGAAGGGACTAAAATGGACTTAGTAAAGTGTCATCCTTGAGTTCCCATACTTTGAAAAGAAGGGCTAGTCTCTAATTAAGGAATATGAGTATGGTGACCTAAAGGAGTACTTAGTATTAGTAGTATTATGGGATGCTACTCATGCCTTGCACAAGTGTGACTAAAGGCTACCTTATACGTGTTGTCTTACATGAGTTAGGCTTGATATATAGTTGCTATAGATGTATTCTAAGATATGATTGCCTAAAGATGATAGTATCATTGTCTACTTGAAGTAAGTCAATAGTGATACCAAAGGAGGGTGAATATGACTAGGAGGACTTCAAGGTAATTCTTAGTGTGAAGGGTATTATGGGATGCCCTTTATGCATTGCACAAGGGTGCCTTGAGGTTACCTAGAAGTGTGGTGCCCTTGTGGTAGCATGACTTAAGAGTTGACTATAAACTTAGACTATAAGGGTAAAGATGACCAAGAGTCTATTGTACTTATTATGTCTTGTCTCCTATGTTCATTATTATTTCTTATGTTGACTTATACTTTATGATTCTTATGTTAAAGACCATGTAAATGACTATAATGCTTGTGTTATGACTTGTTATTATCTCTTATGCTTATGTCTTATGATGACTAACCATTCGAGATGCTCTTATGATGTTATTCTAGCTTTCATACTTAGTACCTTTTGTACTAACGCATATTTCCTACATTCTAACCAAATGTAGGGGTGGAGGCTAGAGTTACTTTGGAGGCTAGAGTTTCAAGGATTTAGAAGAATTGAAGAATTGGTAAGTCCTCATAGCTTCGAGGATGAACCCTTTATTTCCTTATGTCTTTATTTTCATGTTCTTAGACTTTGTATGGGCTGCATCCCAAAAACTTTTATTCATGAGTTTAAATAGATGGTTTGAGACAAAGGTTCTAGTAAAGACTTCCGCTTGACTTTATGAAATAAGACTTCGATTGTAAAAGTTTTGAATTTTCCCCTATTTTCTATTATCTTATGTTAAGAATGTGCTAGGGGCTTGTATGCGACCCCTTCGGGGTCAACTACACCATGTTACGACTAGGAGGTGCTCTCGGGTCGTGACAGTAAGAAAAGAGTTTGGTGTTGAAAGTAAAAAAAAGAAAAAAAAGGAAAAGAGTGGAGAGAATGTGACTTTGTGCAAAAGAAGGAGAACAAAAGTGTTGAAAGCGAAAGAAAAGAATAAATTCAAGAAAAAGAAGAAAGTGAAAAAAAAAAGAGCTACAAAGTCTAAAAGTCGCATCCTTGGTTGAAAAGAGTGAAGGGAAAGAAATTGAGATGAAAAGTCGCCAAAAATAAGTCAAGGAAGAGGAAAATAGCCAATGTAATGTCAAGGAGGTAAGAAAGTCACTAAAATTACCTAAATGTACCTAAATGTACCACACCTGACCTCAAGCCTACGTTACAAGCTAAGAAAAGTCCTATAGTGATCCTAGCAACTAGTTTGGAGAGTCTAAGCAATGAAAATAAGGTCAAGCTTACGGTATTGAGCACTAACTGTACTTGAAGTTACTTTTGAGTGTGAGTGTTGAATGAATCATTGTACTCAAAATCATATCCATTGTGTGAAAAAAGGATTTCGTTTGAAGTAAGGGCACTAGTTACATTTTTGGAAAGTCGGTACCTTAACGATAGTAAAACAGTGTATGTTGTGTGTTCGTTGGTCATCGATAGAAAGCCATGTGATTGCTTGTGCTTGAATTGCTTGCTTCTATACAAGTGTCATTTATAGTCTTAGTGCATCGCTTGAGAACAAATAACAAATTTAAGTTGAGGGTGTTGATATACCGTGAGTTTACGTTATTTTTAATACATTTCACTTAAGAGTTGTGTGTGTCTAGGGCCATTTTGTATTGGTTTTTATGTATTTTTATCATATTTGCAAGAAATATGTTCAGACGTGGAAACTGAGAGACACAGCTGAAGGATGTGCAGAAAAGGGCATCTACGGAAGTGATCCACGGACCATAGGTCCATTCACGCTCCGTAGATGGGCAGGCAAGGTATTATTGGAGATCAGAGAATTCTTGACCAAGTGTGGAACACAGTTGCAATCAATGGACCATAATTGATCTACGGACCATACTATTGCTCCATCAAATGATTCAGAGAAGGGGTTCCAGTACCTTATTTTGAAGATTCTAAGTGTGGAGCTACGAAGGAGGATCTACGAACCATGGATCAAACCACGGTCCGTACTGTTGATCTGTCATTTCTATCAGAGATGATGATGTTTTGGAAGCTGAAAATTTGCCTAAGTTTTGAGTCACGGAAGGGACCTACGGATCGTAGGTCAATCCACGGTCCGTAGGTCAGTGTCGTAGATCGAAGACGCATCCTGAAATATTATTTCCTTATTTTGTTTCCTTTTTAGTTAGGACTTATTTCTTCTATATATAGGGCATGTAAACCTCAATTTTGGGGTTAGACTTTATTACTTTAGTTCTAGTTTTTGGCTTGGGAGATTGATTTTTTCAACTTGAGCAATTCTTGATTTCCTAAGATTTTAACTTTGCAATTCAAGTTGGGTTTTTGGATTTCTTCTACTCTAATAGTAAGTTCATGAATTCTTCTTATACAACTATGGATTGTGTTCTTTCTAGCATAAGTAACTAAATCCACAACTAGGGTTGTGGGAACCATGAGCGATTAACAAAGTATGAATAGTAACTAAGTAATTCTTGAATAGTGTTATTGCATGCATTGGTAATTCTTTCGTTTAGAAGTCTTTTTAGCAGTTGCAAACGTTAGAACTCTCCTTGTTGCTACTTGCCAGACCAAGGAGGTAGTTAATAAGAAAATAATTATCAACATATATTTAGTGTGATACTATCTAATAGGCTAATGTCGATTGGTGCGAGGGTGAAAACTAAGACATACATTGATGTGATGTCTAATATGAGGTAAATGTAAGGGTTAGTAAATTATACACACGTAGCCGGATTAAGGTGCGGGGTGAAATTCTCTAGATGCCGGACCAAGGATTTAGAGATACCTAAATTATAACTTTGCATGTAATACACTAGGAAAGGATTTATATTACTAGGATTACTGCATTATGATCTTATGGGGAACACGTATACCCTAGTTAGTTTCTCATCTTGATAAAAACTAAAATTTGAATCCGTCTCATTGATTACTTACATAATTTCCTGAATTTGTTTCACAAATCCCCCCCTCCTTTTATTACTTGTTTTCGGAAATACATTGACTAAACGAATATAATCGTCAATTAAGTTTAAGTCTAAACCATATTCCTCGTGGGATCGACCCTAACCTCCAAACTGGGTTCTTTACTTGAAAACGATCGCTTATACTTCTGTAGGAAGGTGTAATTTGAGCGTATCAGGAACCCCTCCATATAAAAAAAAGAGAAAAAGAAAGAAAAATAAAAAGAACGAAAAAAAGTTGTGGAGTAAAGTTGTAAAAGTGAGAAGAAAGTGGGGTTCCCAAGTTTCCATGGGAAGTGAATAATGGGGTGACTTATGAGCACGAATGATTATGATGAAGAAAAGGAAAGAATGTGTTGTTCACACCAAAATTCATGAGTATTATTAGCCATCGAGCTTAAATGACCATACCTTTACACTCAGCCCCATTACAAGCCTAGAAAAGACCTCTGTGATCTTTAGTGAGCTGAAACAATTGTTGATTGGAAAATATGGGCAAACCATGGGTGAAGTAATGCATTGTGTTCATCTTTGTGAGTGTGAGTGTTGCATCTAATTCTGGAGCTTTAAATTGTGAACCAATGTGTGTGAATATGGAATAATCTTTTGTGTGAGGGCATTTGAATATTTTGATGAGCTTGAACTTGCATTTGAAGCAAGTATTGTGAGCTTGAGATTCTTTGATATTGGTGAGTCACAACTTGAATCTTTGAGTGCACAATTGATCTTTAAAAGAGTAAATTGAGTCTTGTTGTGTGCATTCATGATTGAGTCTTGTGTAGCATTGTTCGAGACATCCTTTTTGAGCTGCTGAACTTGAGTTTGCTTGAGGACAAGCAAATGTTTAAGTTGGGGGTGTTGATGAGTTCACGATGTGGACTCAATTAGGGATTGTTTTTAATAGAATTAGTGTCCTCAAATGTATATTTTGTCTCAATAACTGATGTAAATGCTTGAATTTCAGGTATTTGAACTTAGAGACAAAGCATGGACATTATGGAGCAAAAAGGAACAAGGCAGCCAAAAGAACGAAGAAAAGAAGGCATGATTATCGCCTAAACCATTGGGCGAGTCGCCAAATGGCCTTGGGCTCGCCCAATGTTCCAGTGTGCCAAGCCCTGAAGGACAAAATCAACTAGGCGATAAAAAAGAGCAGTCGGTGAGTCAGTGAACGATTCCGCGATGCAGTGCTTTATTGCCCAAAGTTAAAGAACATGAGAATGCTGAAGGCAAAGTAAAAAGGCGATGAAACTGACCAAAGGGCGGATCGCCGAGTGGATCGCCGATCCCGACTTACTGCTCCGAGTGATCCTTCGCAACACACTTTTCTACAACTATAAATACTTGTTTAAATTTTTACTTTAGTATCAAGTTTCATTATTCATAAACAATGTTTACGCTTGAGTTTTAGTGCTTGGGTTTTGTAGACAATTTTCCCTTAGCTTGGAGATTTGAAAACTTCCCTTTCCAAGAAATTGGAAATGGGTGTTGAAGATTCTTCATCCTAGACCTTTGTAAAGACTCTCTTTTCGATACCTAGCTTATGAATTTGATTTTTGGTATTGATTTCTTGTCTTTTTCTATGTCTAGCTAAAACCCCAATTTTTGGGGTGTGATAATTGGATTTATGGGTTGAGTTAGCTAATGGGTATTGTGTATTGATATTTTATTTGTTGTTTAAAGGTGATTTCGTTCAGTGATTGTGGTGGAATTTAATGGGGTTGTAGTTGAAAATGCAACTCCACCTTAGTGTCTTTGGCTTGCTCGAGAGAGAGGTTTTAAGACTAAAATCACTGAATTGATGGCCTGTGGTTAATGGGTTGGCATGGGTTCAGCTCGAGAGAGTGAATCCTAAACCATCTACCCTCTACCACATATTCAGCTCGAGAGAGTGAATGGGCTAAGGCAGAGGCTGGTTTGTATTGCATGCTTATTGGTGTTCGAGAGAAACCAATTTGAATCGGGATAAGTCGTTCGAGAGAAAGCTTATCCCCACTAAAGTCTATCCTAGTCACCGATTTACAACTATTTTCTATTAATCTCAATTACCCATTAGTCTATCTTAGTTCATAGTCCCGTCACATACCAAGAATCCCGTCTCCATACTCATATTTTTGGTTATTCACTGTTTTAGTCGATAATTATTCAAAACCACCCATTTGATATTTGACACTTGTGTCACCCCCAAATTTGATTATGTTTTTACTTGTTAATGTTTTTAGCTATGGTTAACTTTAGCATATTCATGCTTAACTCTTAATTCTCAGAAACCGCTCCATTGGGACTCGACCCCAACCCTTGGTTGGGTTATATTACTATTGAACGATCGTAGACACTTGTATTGGAAGTTGCGTCTTGATTACGCAAACATCAGGGCCATGGTACCTATGAAAGTTTAGTTAGTATCAAACAATGCCATAAGACTCATGGAAGAATATTTGAATAAGAATCGGGCCCAAACAAAAACTAAAAAATTTCCTGGACAGTAGCTGAACTAGTGACCTACGGTAAGTACCTACGATCCGTCGAGGACTTGATGCTCCATGGGTCCCCTACATAGGTCGGGTGGTTGAAAATCAGGTCTCAGATATTGGAACCATGGATGTGCAGAACGGTCCATCGATCAAACGACGGACCGTAGTCCACACAGTGGTTTGACACTTAAGCAATTTTGTGTGTACCACTGGTCCATGGACCTCGACCTATGGTCCGTGGGTTGAAGTCGTGGGTCAGTTCTGTGCCAGGCATTACCTTTCATCTTTTGCACAAACCATAATTTCAACAAACACTCGATCAAACTAAGCCTACACATGCATTTCAACATATATTTTGGTAGTTCATCATCCTTAGGGTTGTGGTCATTCAATTTTATTCATATTCACACAAAAACCATTGAACAACCCTAAGTCAAAACTATCAATTTAGACCTATTAACCGATTTAGTTTGTTTTAATTTACAACACACTCACACCCTTTCATTCCAAAGGTGTTTATAACTACAATTCAACATTCAAATAGGAGATTAACAACCCAAAGTCAAGTTTCAACTTCGTGATTCCATGATTTAAACAATGAACAATGAATTCAAGGTTAGGGTGAAATAATTTACCTTACAAGTAATCGAAATGGGTGAGTGTGTTAGTGCAATCAAATCCTTGAACCTTTGCTAGCCTTCGACACCGAACCCGGACTGTGAAATCGTTTGGGGAAGAAAATGGAGAAGGGGACAGAACAATGGAAGATATGGGATGTGGGAGAGATGGATAATGGAAGGAGAGGAGATTAAGGATGTAATGGGGGAGTTAAGTGGGTGAATATTGGGTATTTGATCGGTTGATAACGGTTGGGGGGGAATATGGAAGTGGGGGAAGGTTTTAAAAATGAATGGTTTTTTTTATAAAAAGGGGTCCGGGTCGGGTCAGGCAAAAACCCTAGGTTGGACCCATGAGACACCGTCGACGGTTCGTGGGTTGACCTACTGACCGTGGATTGGGTCTGTAGGTCACTCTAATAATTAGAAAAATTATAAAACTTACCTGGGATCTGCGGACGCCATCCACGGTCCGTGGATTGACCAACAGACCATTGATGGGGTCCGTAGACCACTGCACATCTATTTTCTGCAGATTTCGTCTTTCATCCCTGAACACGTAGCAACCATTAGGACTTTCTTTTTATATTTTCTGGACACTTTTTAGACACTGACCCTATTCTATATCTAGCCAACAGTAATAAAAAATCAAACACCTATCTAAAGAGCTACAAAAAATAAAAAAGAAAGAAGGAAACTCCTATAGTTGGCTAAATTGTACATCTTGGGTTGCCTCCCAAGCAGCGCTTGATTTAACGTCACGGAACGACGCAAACACCATGATTACTCAGACTTCATCAAGATAGTAGGCATCGATCACTTCTTGCACACTCTCAGATTTCCCCAAGTAGACTTTGATCCTATGCCCATTCACTTTAAACCTCGTTCCTTCCTTGTTCTCGAGCTCGACCGCCCCATGTGGAAATACTTGAGTGATTTTGAATGGCCCCGTCCACTTGGACTTGAGCTTGCCAGGAAACAAGCACAGCCTTGAGTTGAATTAGAGCACCAGATCACCCACTTCAAATTCACGTTTTTCAATCTTTTGATCATGGTACTTATTCATCTTCTCCTTGTACAAGGCTGAACTTTCATATGTTTTTAGGAGAAACTCATCAAGCTCATTAATGTCATTCAGTCTTTTACTCGATACAGAGCCCCAATCCAAATTCAACTTCTTTAGCGCCCACATTACTCTATGTTCTAGCTCTACAGGCAAATGACATTACTTCCCATACAAAAATTGGTAGGGGGACATACCTATGGGAGTCTTGAATGCTGTGTGATAGGCCCACAGAGCATCATTAAGCCTTCTTGACCAATCAGTTATGTTAGCATTCATATTCTTTGTAATGATTTTCTTTATCTCTCTATTTGATACCTCAACTTTCCCACTAGACTGCGGATGATAAGGAGTGGCTACATTGTGACGATCCCCATATTTCTATAGCAACGCCTTGAACAACTTGTTACAAATGTGTGATCCTCCATCGCTGATAATCGCTCTAGGTGTACAAAATCTGGAGAAGATACTCTTTTTCGGGAATGTGGTGACACGTTTTCCCTTATTGTTTGAGAGCGCAATTTCTTCCACCCATTTCGATACATAGTCAACCACAACAAAAACACAAATGGACCCATGAAGTCAAGTCCCCAAACATCAAATAACTCAATCACCAATATCGAATTCATAGGTAACTCTTGCTTCTTTGAAATTCCTCCTCCTCTTTGGCAAGTCACAAGACTTGGTGAAATCGTGAGCATGTTGGTGGATGATAGGCCAGTAATACCGCACTGCAAAATTTTATGAGCAGTTTGGATACCACTATGGTGCCCACCAACAGGCGATGAATGACACACCTCTAGTACACTAATCATCTCAACCTCGGGCACGCATCGACGAATAATCCCATCACCACAAATACGGAACAAGTAAGGCTCATCCCAAAAGAATTTCTTCAAATCAAACATGAATTTTTTCTTTGGTGGAATGACAAATCCGCCGGAACCAAATCACTTGCAAAGTAATTAGCAAAATCTACGAACCAAGGGATAAGATCATACGAAGCCGCCAATACTTGTTTATCAGGGAACACATCATTAATCTCAACACCATCCTCAAACTTGATCATAGCTTTTCTATTACCTCAACTTTGGTTCGATCAACCTCAATACCTTGCTGTGAAATACAATGACCCAAAATTATACCCTATTTCACCATGAAGTGGCCCTTTTCTCAGTTGAGCACAAGATTACATTCTTCACACCATTTTAGTACCTCGGCCAAATGCATAAAACAACCATCAAACGAGTCACCTACCACAGAGAAGTCATTAATAAATACCTCAATAGTGTCCTCTACCATATCTGAAAATATCGACATCATACAATGCTGGAAGGTCGCTGGAGCATTACACAACCCAAATGTCATCTTTTTGAATGTGCAAGTCCCATAAGGACAAGTGAAGGTGGTCTTCTCTTGGTCTTCCGGAGCTATGGACATTTGATTGTAGCACGAATACCCATCTAGAAAACAATACCATCCCTTACCAGCGAGACGATCCAACATCTGATCCATGAACGACATAGGGAAGTGGTCTTTCTCTGTCCATGCATTTAGCTTGCAATATTCCATACACACTCTCCAACTAGTGACCGACTTCATTGTAACAAGCTCGTTTTTAGTATTTGGAACCACTGTGATTCCCCCTTTCTTGGGAACACACTGAACAGGACAAACCCAACTACTATCAGCAATGGGATATATGACTCCAGTATCCAACCACTTATTGATCTCCTTTTTCACAACAACTTGCATCGGTGGATTCAGTCTCCTTTGGTGCTCAATATTTGGTTTACTCTCCGGCATAAGTTGGATTTTGTGAGAACAAATGCCCAGTGGAATACAAATAATATCCGCAATAGTCCATCCAATAGCCCTCTTGAACCTCTTCAAAATAGAAACCAAGGCCTCAAATTGCTCCTTGCTCAAATCCGCAATAATGATTACGGGTAAAGTGCTATCTCTCCCCAAGAATACATACCTCAAGTGTGATGGTAGAGCCTTGAGTTCCAATTTTGGAGGCTCTTCCACATACGATTTTACATGAGGGGATTCACGATTCTTCATATCTAACTCCAATCTTTTTGGTTCGGAACGGAATTCAAACCTATCAAGTGCGGCAACTAATTCATCATAGTCTTTAATACCATCACCATCAAAATTCATCATTACCGCTGCCAGTGCATAAACACCCAATCGATCTTCAATAGGCACACTAGAACCTTGCTCCACAATATGATTCACCAGTGATACCGACTTAAGATCACTTCCATGCTTCATAGACCTATAGATATTAAAAGCCACCTCCTCATTATTCAGTCGAAACTTCATCTGTCCTCTCTCCATATCAACTAAGGCATGCCCAGTAGCAAGGAATGGTCTCCCCAAGATGATATGAACCTCAAAGTCAACCTAACAATCAAGTATCATAAAATCTGCCATAAAAATGAACGACTCCACTTTCACAATGACATCTTAGAGCACACCAATTGGCTTCTTCACAGTTTATCTGTCACGCCCCGAGACTACCCCCGAGACGCGGACACGGGACCTAGGACCACAAGTGATCCCAAGCTAACCCTGTTGGCATGATCATCAGCATACTAAAGATAATAAACTGATGCGGAAGCTAAATCATAATTAAAATGAAAAGATAGGGAATACCCATATACTATAACTGAGATATAAGAAAAACTTATGAGTTTAATACAAAGGAAATATTAACTCAATACTAAGCTGAATCTAACTATGTCTGAAATAAGCCTCTAAA
>JAJOOS010000991.1:0-93808 GCA_029582725.1 Solanum chiquidenum | reverse complement strand
ATTGGTGTGAAGTAATAACTAAGCCAAACATCGATTATGATGTCTAATATGAGGTAAAGGTAAGGGTTAGTAAATTATACACACGTAGTCGGACCAAGGTGCGGGGTGAAATTTTCTAGATGCCGGACCAAGGATTTAGAGATACCTAGCTTATCACTTTGCATTTAATACACTAGAAAAGGATTACTATTGTTAGGATTACCGCGTTATGCGCTTATGGGGAACACATTCCTAGTTACTTTTAATAATCTGAATATAAATAAATACTTAGTTCAAAGCTATCTTTTTATTGTTTTATTTTATTTCAATTTAAATCCCCCCATTTTTATATAACGACTATCGAGTTAAATATTTATTGTTGATAATATTCTTTCATACTCTCTGTGGGATCGATCCCGACTCATAGTTGGGTAAATATATTGCATACGATCATTTATATTTCTTTTCAAGAAGTATATTTGAACGTTATCGAGGACCACGACCAGTTGTGAGGACCATGGCTCGTGGAGCCTGTCGTGGTGCCTGGCACATTGTTTTCTAGTGAAGGCTAAATTGGGAAATTCCTTTTAAGTTAGATTTAAGTGAGGTCATTGTGCCTAGACTTAGTACGCCTATATAAGCTATTTTAACTCTTTAACCTCTCAAATTAACTCATTATTTCCAAAAAACCCAAAAGAATCCCCAAGGTCATCCTCTCAAATAATTCTCTCTCTAGAACTTAAAGAAGAAGATAGAGTTTAAAGCTAGGTCAAGATCAAGGCACCCAATCTCTAAGGTTTTGAGGGTATTTTGACTAAGGTATGATAGCTCTGCATCCATGGACTTCTTCATTCCATGGAATCCCCTAATTTTCCCCAATTGTGAAGATGAAATCCCTAATTCTAGCTAGGGTTTCTTCCAATATTATAGGTATTGATGTATGATGATCTAAATGAGTGGTTAATGATTGTTAATGATTGAATTAGTAGTAAATCCTGTTTTTAAGATGAAATTTCATTTTTCCATGCCTAACCCATGTCTAGAAAGATGACATTGAAGTAAGTGGGTTTTGTGCCTTGAAGAGGGAAATTGAGGATTTAGAATTAATCTTCAAGGATTGATGATATGTATAGTAAATTTCTTGATATTAGGGAATATATATATGAATTGAATAAGGTTATAGTATACATGTTGAATTACGATTAGTAATGCTTGATTTTATGCCTATATGATGATATATGATTGGAATTGTTTAATAATGAAGCATGTGGGTAGCATGTCTTGAGACTTAGTCCTATGAGATGCTTATGAGAAGTATTGCTTGAGAGTAGAGCTTGTAGTTATGAATGGTGATTCCTAGGGCTTTGAGAGTAAAGCTAATGTGTTGAATTATGAGTGTTAAGGCTTTAAGAGTGAAGCTTGTATGACAATGGTAGACTACTAGATAGAATTGATGTGGAAGGACTTTACCCACCTAACCTACCTTATGAATGATTGAATATATAAAGTGATAGAATTATATGAGTTATGATGATATCCATGTCTAATGCTAGAATTCTAGATGTGATGATTGAAGGAAAGAGTTGAACCTCAAGGAGGTGAAGTAAGAGATTTTGCATGTTCTATGAAATCTATGTATATGCTTTAAGAACACTTTCAGAGTGAAGTGTCTATGATTATTATGTTGTTGTTGTCTTGTTGAAAGGATATTACCATATACACACCTATACATGAATATGATATGATATGGAAGGTTCTCTCACATAAAATGATTCTAGGTGAAAAGGCTTGCTCACCTAAAATGGATCTAAGTCCAAGGACTATGAAATGTGATGAGGCTTGCAGTGATTCCCCAAAAACCTTTATATGAAAGGGATGTGAGGTGATTTCCCATATTCCGAAATAACTAAACATATGGTGATTACCTATGCCATAAGATGAGAAGTGTGAGGTGACTATAATTAATATATGACTTCTAAAGCAAGGAAACAGGTGAGTACTCATTAGCCTTTAAAGTGATATGAAGGCGAATACCTATATCATAATATGATGGTCATAAAGGCGAATACCTATGATCCTTATAAAATGATGTGGAGGCGAATACCTACATCATGCCATATTAGGACATGGAGGTGAATACCTATGATCATTATAAAGTAATGTGGAGGCCAATACCTACATTATACTATATTAGGACATGGAGACGAATACCTATGATTCCTTAAATAGGGGACGCGGTGAATACCCATTAGCCTTCATAGTGGGCATAGAGGTGAATCCCATTTGTCTTGTAAATAAAAGTAAGAATAGTATGAATTATGCATTGTGTGGATTGTAGCTTGAACGGACTTCCATGAGATGTGTGACTAGAGGTGATTTCCCTTGTCCATGAAATATAAGCTAAGGATGAGATCAAAAGGTGATAAATATGTATGATGGCTTAATGTGGTACTTAGCATGGGTGAGATTATGGGGTCTTATTCATGCATTGCACAAGCATACTTTGAGGTTACTTAAGAAGTGGTCCTCTTATGTTATAAAGATCTAAGTATTGACTATGCTTATGAATATGATGCATCTCTTATGCTTATATCTTATGTCTTATGTTGACTAATGCTTATATTATGTCTATTTTGGTGATTATGCCTATGACTATGTTATTATGCTCTTTATGATGTTATGTTACCTATCATATTTAGTACATTTTGTACTAACGCATACTTTTGCCTACATTCTTATCAAATGTAGGGTCCGATGATATTGAGGTCCATCCCCGTGGCTAGGTTCCTAGTAGAGCAAGCAGTGAAGACTTGGTGAGTCCTCATAGGATTGAGGATTTGATCACCTTTCCTTTATGGATTTTATTTTTTATGTTAGAACTATTGTATGGGCTGCGTCCCAAAGATTTTCATGAATTAGATGGTTTGAGACAAAAGTGTAATAGACTTCTGCTCGTTTTTAAAAGACTTTGATATTATGGAAAAATGTTTTAAATTTTTGCATCATTTCGATTGCTTTATGTTATGATATGCTAAGGGGCTTATATGAGGCCTCTCGGGGTCTTATACGCCTTGTTACATCTAGGGGTACCCCTGGGTCATCAAAAACTTAGTAATCAAAGCACAAGGTTTAGAATGATTCTAGGATGTCTCATAACCACGTCTACTAGAGTTTTGTTCATAAGTGTGAAGCGCGCCACATTTATGAATAGGAAGCTATTAGATGATTAGGAAATCTCACTCCTTCATTTCTCTAAGTCATTCCATGGAGCTTAGCTCTATAAGGTCTTTCTCCTAATCCTTACCACCGATGGTCTACAGGATATGGCTAATACAAAGGCTAATGCTAGAAGGAATGAGGAAGACATGGTGGATCAAGAAGATCCTCCACAAGCTCCGATTGACCCTTTGGGTGAGAATGTTACTCATGCGGAGTTTAGGGCGACTTTACAAGTTTTGTCTCAAGCCGCGACAGCTCAAGAAAATAGAGAGGTGATTTCTCCTGTGAACCCTAATGTGAATTTTGCAGCTTCAAGAATGAGGGACTTTGTTAGGATGAACCCTCCATAATTTTATGGCTCCAAAGTGTAGGAGCATCCTAAAGGGTTTATAGACGAGGTATATAAGGTACTTTCTATCATAGGAGTAACCCTGGTAGAGAAGGTGGGATTAGCCGCTTATAAATTAAAAGATTTTGCTCAAGTGTGGTACAATTAATGGAAAGAAACTAGACCGGTAGGAGAGTGTCCAATAGAGTGGGAAGTGTTTAAGTCCGTTTTTATTGATAGGTTCTTTCCCCTTGAGATGAGGGAAGCTAAGATGCAAGAGTTCATTAACCTTCATCAAGGAAGTATGAGTGTGAAGGAGTATGCTCTAAAGTTCACCCAACTATCCAAGTATGCTCCAACTATGGTGGCGGATTCAAGGGCTAAGATGAATAAATTTGTGATGGGAGTGTCCGACATGGTAGAAAAATAATGTCGTATGACAATGCTTGTGCAAGATATGGATATCTCATGCCTTATGGTGCATGGCCAAAAAATTGAGGAATCAAAACTCAAGGAGAAAAATAGGGATCAAAAGAGGGCTAGAACTGGAGATGGAAACTTCTCCAACACAAGGTCCGATGGACAAGGTCGCCCTAGGTTTAGACAAAGGTTCCCCGGGAAAGGGCCCTCCAGTACTCCTAAGTTCAACTAAGAAAGGGTGTCTAACCCTAAGCCTCGAGGAGATGGTAGTGGGGTTTTATTACCAGGGTGTAATAAGTGTGATAGAAGGCATGAGGGAGAATGCTTAGCGGGTTCCAATGTTTCTTTTGGTTGTGGAAAGCTAGGTTACAAGATAAGGCATTGTCTTACAGTTGCTAGAAATGAAGGAGATAGTCGTCGTAGATCTCAACCCTACCCTTCATCTGGTCCAATTGGTTCGGGTGCGATTGCCCCAAAGAAAAATAGGTTTTATGCACTTCAAGCTAGAGGTGAAGAAGGGTGTGCTCCCGATATGGATCCTAGTATGTTGATAGCTTCTTAATTGATTGTTGGTGCTTTGCTAGATCCTGATGTCATGTTTGTGATTTTTTGGTTGCACTCCTATGATGCTCCTATGTGATTGTAAAACATGTGCAGTCAAATTGTTAGTTCCTGATTGAGCTTATCTGAGAGTTGAAGGGGGAAGTCTATGCCAAAAAGTTTGGACTATGTCTAGTCTTAAAGATTGACTTTCAGGGTTGCATGTACTACTTAGTTAAGGTGAGGGAGATGGGTTCAAGTGTTAACCTACTCCAAAGAGTTAGTTATCTTTCAAGATTGATATTAGGTATGGTCATTATGAGTAGGGTGTTTATATAATACCTTGATAGGTTCGGTTAGTAGACTCTACCAAGGGTAGTGTTATGGTTTAAGATGGTACCGCATCGTCTTATGTGTTAAATCTGAAAGCTAAGCAATGTCTTGATCCGACCTAAGTAGAATTGAAAGAGATAGTGCTTAGGAAGTCCATTGAGGCTTCCTCCCAAGGGGGAGATGGTGTGCCTCGATGGCAAGGTCATTGTGTGATCCTAATGTTAATAATTTGGGCATACTTGAAATATCCCACCTATAAAGGGTGTAATGAGTTAATAAGAAACGGAAGTTTAGTCCCCACTTTGTAGGCCCTTGAGAGATATTGAGGCATGTGGTTAGGGTTCTTATGAGTTAGTCTTGTCTGGTAAGTTGGCGTAGGTGCATCCGGTTTTCCATGTCTCTAAGTTGAAGAGGAAAGCTAATGTGTGGAATTATGAATTTTAAGGCTTTAAAAGTGAAGCTTGTATGACAATGGTAGACAACTAGATAGAATTGTTGTGGAGGGACTTTACCCACCTAATATACCTTATGAATGATTGAATATATGAAGTGATAGAATCACATGAGTTATGATGATATCCATGTCTAATGCTAGAATTCTAGATGTGATGATTTAAGGAAAGACTTGAACCTCAAGGAGGTGAAGTAAGAGATTTGGCATGTTCTCTGAAATCTATGTGTATGCTTTAAGAACACTTTGAGAGTGAAGTGTCTATCATTATGATGTTTTTGTTGTGTTGTTGAATTGATATTATCATATACACACCTATACATGAATATGATATGATATAGAAGGCTCTCTCACATAGAATTATTTTATGTTGAAAGGCTTGCTCACCTAAAATAAATCTTAAGTCCAAGGACTATGAAATGTGATGAGGCTTGAAGTGACTCCCCAGAGACCTTCATATGAGAGGGATGTGAGGTAATTTCCCATATTCCTAAATAACTAAACATGAGGTAATTACATATGCCATAAGATGAGAAGTGTGAGGTGACTACCCTTAATATATGACTTCTTAAGCAAGGCAAGAGGTGAGTACCCATTAGTCTTTTAATTGATATGGAGGCGAATACCTATATCATAATATGATGGTCATAAAGGTGAATTCCTATGATCCTTATAAAATGATGTGGAGGTGAATACCTACATCATGCTATATTAGGACATGGAGGCGAATACCAATGATCCTTATAAAGTAATGTGGAGGCCAATACCTACATTATACTATATTAGGACATGGAGGCTAATACCTATGACTTCTTAAATAAGGCAAGTGATGAATACCCATTAGCCTTCGTAGTGGGCATAGAGGTGAATCCCCTTTGTCTTGTAAAGAAAAAAGAATAGTATGAATTATGCATTGTGTGGATTGTAGCTTGAAAGGCCTTCCATGAGATGGGTGAAGAGAGGTGATAGCCCTTGTCCATGAAAATAAGCTAAGGATGAGATCAAAAGGTGATAAATATGTATGATGGCCTAATGTGGTACTTAGCATGGGTGAGATTATAGGGTCTTCTCCATGCATTCCACAAGCATACTTTGAGGTTACTTAGAAGTGGTTCTCTTATGTTATAAAGATCTAAGTATTAACTATGCTTATGAATATGATGTATCTCTTATGCTTATAGCTTATGTCTTATGTTGAGTAATGCTTATATTATGTCTATGTTGGTGATTATGCCTATGACTATGTTGTTATGCTTTTGATGATGTTATGCTAGCTATCATATTTAGTACATTTTGTACTAACACATAATTTTGCCTACATAATTATCAAATGTAGGGTCTGGTGATATTAAGTTCCATCCCCGTGGCTAGGTTCCTAGTAAAGCAAAGAGTGAAGATTTTGTGAGTCCTCATATCATTGAGGATTTGATCACCTTTCCTTTATGGCTTTTATTTTTTATGTTAGAACTATTGTATGATACTGCGTCACAAAGATTTTCATGTATTAGATGGTTTGAGACAAAAGTGTAATAAACTTTCGCTCATTTTTAAAAGACTTTGATATTATGGGGAAATGTTTAAAATTTCCGCATCATTTCTATTGCTTTATGTTATGATATGCTAAGGGGTTTGGATGAGACCTCTCGGGGACTTATTCGCCTTGTTACATCTAGGGGGTACCATTGTGTCGTGACATTAATAAACTCTTAGTATGTTTTATACCTTCAGACTAGTTGTGTATTCCCCACTTTCAGTTATCCTTGTTTTAGCTTCCGCATAGTACATGTTTTATTCAGCGATTTTGAGTATGCTTTATATATGCCAGACATAGGGTTAGCTTGGGGTCACTCATGATCCTAGGTCCTGTGTTACATCAAGGGGGTAGCCTCGGGGCATGACAGTATGAAAGAAGTTAGATAGTTCCTAAATGTCGCAGCCTCCTAATTATATATGTAGCGCGCTTCATACTGATAACTATGATTCTAAAGACATGGCTTCATAGACACCCTAGGACTCGTGAAATATGTGCTTTTATTCCAAGTTTGTCACGCCCCGAGCCTATACCCTAGATGTGGCAGACACTCGAGAACCATTGTTGGCCCTGAGCGAACCCTTGCCCTAGATAAACACTCAGTGGAAGACTTACTCAACGTTAAAAGAACTCAAAAGTAACTTTACTCAACTGCCTCAAAAAAGGTAAACTCAAAATATTTTAGAAATAAAAGATTCACTAGCCAAAGTGGTAACTCAAATCTAAAACATTGACATCTGAAAATGAAAAGACTCATGAACTACTATCTATCTATCTATGAAGCCTCTAATACTATGAGGTATGTCGGGAAAAGATCCCTGATCATCCTAACAAAACTGGAATAAATGAAAACAAATAAGGGATCCTCCAAAAGAAATGAGGCTCACCAAACAATTCTGGAACTGCAACTGGTATCAATGAATTGCGTGTTGATGACCCTGATCTCATGTATCTGCATCATGAAATGTACGAGCATTTAAGGGGAATACTGAACATAACATAACAACTTGAACTTAGAAAGAAGGAAACTTACTTACCTCGACTCTACTCAACTGAACCTCAACTCATTGATACTGAACTCAAAGTAGTATAAAAACAGCAATAAAGATGCAGTTTATATAAAGCACTTAAAACATTAAATAACAATATAGAACTCCTCAACTAAGTGGATCCACTAAGCTATGCTTAAAAATAAATAAGGAATCATCTAAAAAGTATGACCCTTTTCTACCCACGTTGTCTACATGGTTTATGAGGACTTTGAGTAACTCGTCCCCATATCGATGGTCAATACTACTCCCAAAATATAACTTAGCTCATATGTTTAAAAATAGTTCCTCATCCTCAACTTTGAGATTATTTCTCAAAATATTTCTCTAAAAAGAGATAGTACTTAAAACTCCGCATGAACTCCTTTAGAAATTGGTGTTTCCCCTCATTTTAAATATAAAAACATTTACTCATGTGAATACTTAGTTTCCATATATTCATTTTGAAAAAAATGAAACTCAACTCTACTCATCCTCATACTCAAGTACTCAAGTCTTAAAACAAGTTTTAAAATATTGTAAAAGACTTCTCAAAAAGACTGGAAAGAACTCTCAAGACTTTACTCTCAATTCTACCTTGAATTTGAATTATGGATTCAAGTGTTATGATTCATGTTATGAATGATCTCTCGATGTTTAGATGTAGTTTAGAGTAGTTAGAATGAATACGGAGTAAAGGTACACTTTAAAAGGACTTAGATGGAGCAAATGGCGGAAAAAGGGTGGGGTGGGCGACCTTGGAGCTCTACTGGCGCGGAGCACCAGCCCCTGAACTTTCGAGGCTCCTTTTTGATGCACTGCTGGGGCATGCCACCCCA
Organism: Solanum chiquidenum; assembly: GCA_029582725.1. Classification (NCBI taxonomy): domain Eukaryota; kingdom Viridiplantae; phylum Streptophyta; class Magnoliopsida; order Solanales; family Solanaceae; genus Solanum; species Solanum chiquidenum. Next base: position 85,140 of record JAJOOS010000991.1, on the reverse strand, counting down.
GCCCTCCCGCAAAACATTCCGATAATTTTTTCTTCTCATTTTTTTACCCTAATTCATCTAGAATCAATTGTTTTCCTCAAATATTTCTTAGATTCAATTATCCAATACAAGTGCACAAGAATATACTCAAAAACAACCCTCAAACTCATACTATTTTTCTCAAGAACTCATCGAACCCATCTTAATTCAAGAACGAAAGTAACCCTTCAAGAACACTCATCAAGAACTTAAATCTTTCAATCTTTATGGATGAATTCGAATATGTAAATCATGATTGGCATGTGGGTGAACAAACCCAACACTATGAAAACTTACATACCTTGATTTGTAAAACAAATCCTCATTTTGCAAGAACCTTGATCGTTCTTCCTTTTCTCCTGCTTTCCTCTTCTTGAACTACTCTCAAAACCGTCAGCGTATTTGAGATTATAAAAACTAACCCAAATCAAATTTGAGCCCAAAAGTATTACTCCCTCTGTTTCAAAAAGAACGGCCACATTTTCTTTTTAGCTTGTTTAAAAGAGAATGAGCCCTTTCCTTTTTTGGCAACACTTTAACTTCACCTCTCCACATGGCATATTTAATGCCACAAGATTAAAGGGCATTTTGGTACATTTGACATAACTTTAATTTAGAACCACAAGATTAAAAAGTCTTCTTTCTTTTCTTAAACTCCGTTCCAAGTCAAACTAGGACATTCTTTTTGAAACGGACGGAGTACTAAATTCATTTAAAGCTGATGAGGTAAGGAAAAGACTAAAATACCCCTCATTATTTTGGGTAACTTTCCTTAACTGGACAGGTTAACTCCAAACGAGCATATCTCCCTCATACACACTTGAAACTTAGAAAAGTCGGTGGAGTTGGAAAGAGGATTCAAATACCTTTTATTTGACATCTTATGGGCCACCTAACTCATCCTGTACTGAAAGTTATGATAGTTTAAAGTTGACCCAAAACTCACAACTTAAGCATAACTTGTAAAATTCTCAATTTAGCTATTTCCAATTTAGTGCTTGCTAAAATTATATCATTCTAAGGTGGGATGTTACAATATTTATGTTTTGGTTCCTCTTATTCCTCCTGTTAATTCTGTTAAATTGTTTGTTCTTGTTTAGTTTCTATCCTTCTACCCACTATATGACGTTCTGAGTCACAAGGTTTCTATGGCTCTGGTGAGATTTATCATTGATCTAGAGACTGTCCCCGACGTGGGATGATTGCATCTCATCTCCACCTAGCTAGGTTAGTGGCAGTAATGGCAACCCCAGCTAGAAGTGGTGCCCAGGGTCAGGAACAGAGAGGCATTTATCAGGAAACACGGGGTGGACCCTGGGGAGGCAAGTCTAGTGATAGGACTGATGCTCAAGGAAGAGGCGAAAAGGCCTATCTGTTTGCAGCTCTAGGGAGGGCGGAGCGTAAGGCATCAAAGGTTATTATAATATGTATGCTTAATTTATTTCATTAGCTCACATGTACTTTATTTGATCCGACTCTATTTTTTTCATATGTATATGTGCATTATGCTTCTCGGTTGAGTATGAGTTATGAGCCTTTGGCAGTGTCATTGCATGTTCGATCCTAATATACCGTGAGTTTAAGGTATTTTTGATAAATTTCACATAGAAGTTGTGTGTGTCTAGGGCTATATTGCATTAGAAATAATGTTTTATCTGTTATGTTTGAAGGAAATAGGATTGGATGAGGTTGATTAAGATGAAAGCTCAAATTATGCAGAAAAAGCCACCCACAGAAGTGATCCATGGACCGTAGGTCCTTTGATAGACCATCGTTGTGCAGGCGTAGATGGAGCATCAAGGAATTCTGACCAAGTGTGGAACTACGAAGCAACTGACGGACCGTAGGTTGACCTATGGGCCGTCCTGCACATCCATCGTTGATGATCTGGGAGTTGAAGTTCTAGGTGAAAAATCCTAAGTATGGAACCACAGAAGGGGACCTACAGACCGTAGGTCGACCCACAGTTCGTAGGTTGAGTCGTCGAATGAAGCCGTGTTCCAGAAGTTTATTTCCTTATTTAATTTCCTTTTTGTTTGGGGCTTGTTTTTCTATAAATAGGAGTTATAAACCTCATTTTTGGGGGGTTAGAAAACATTGTAAACTCTTAGTTCTTGGTGTTTTGTGAAATTAACTTGCAAACTTTAGCAATTTGATTTCTGGATTTCGTTTTATAAGATTTTCACTTTGAAATTCAATTAGAGATTTTGGGTTTCATCTACTCTAATCGTAAGTTCATGAATTCTTTTTTTCAAAATATGAATTGTGTTCTTTCAAGCATGAGTAACTAAATCCACAACTAGGGTTGTGGGAACCATGAGAAATTAACAACGTATGCTTACTAATTGAGCAATTCTTGAATAGTGTTTATGCATGTATTGGTAATTCTTTCGCTTAGAAGTGTTTTTAACGGTTGCAAACGTTAGAACTCGTCTCATTCGTATTTGTCAGACTAAGGAGGTAATGAATGAGAAAAAAATTAACAATAGAGATTTAGTGGAAGCTATCTAATAGTATAATGTCAATTGGTGTGAGGGTGAAAACTAAGCCATACAGTGATGTGATGTCTAATCTGAGGTAAAGGTAAGGGTTAGTAAAGTATACACTCGTAGCCGAACCAAGGTGCGTAGTGAAATTCCCTATTTGGAGGACCAATAACTTAGGAATACCTATCTTACCAAATTTGCATGTAGAACACTAGGAAAGGTTACTTTTATTAGGATTACTGCGTTAAGAGCTTATGGGGAACACATATGCCCTAGTTTCTCTTCGATATTGATAACTCAAACTGATATTCTTGCTTACTTGTTACTAAATTAATAATTTGCTACTTGCTTACAACCCCCCCCCCCCCACCCTCCTTTATTTACTTATTTTGGAAATAATTTGACTAAACGGAAGTAATAGTAAGTTAAGTTTAAGTCTAAACCATTTACCTCGTGGGATCGACCCCAACCTACAATTTGTATTCTTTATTTGACAACGATCGCTTATACTTTTTAATAGGGGTGTAATTTGAGCATATCAAATTTTGGCCCCGCTGCTAGCGATTTTAGCTTTTAGATTAAGTTTAACTATATTATTGAACATTAGTCAAGTATTTCATGATTTTACGTTTTATGTTGTTTTTGTTTTCTATAGGTTTCTACTCTAGTGTATTTCAAGTACACAGAGTCGAGGCAAACCATTGATCGCCTACGATCCAGAGTTGAGCAAAAATTTGAGAAAAATGAATAATCAAGGGGTAATCAACAATCCAATCAACTAGGGTAATGAGGACGGAGATGAATTGCAGCCTCCTTGGGTTGTTAATATGAACACCCAGGTTTGTGGTGATAATCTACTCGGAGATGCATTGAGGGTACAGAATCTGCCAGAACCAAGGTTGCGTAATAACTTTAGGGTTGACTTCAATATAGTTGAATTAGAAGGGCCCATTGTTCTTCCTCCTCTACCTCCATGGCATACATTTATAGTGACCAACAGATGCTTACAGTGAGAGGGTTATTTTCTGGTCTAGCTTCGGAAGATTCGCATGGTCGTATCGCTAAATTGAGAAGTGTCTGTAAGAGTTGTGTGGGGCAATCAGAGTTAGATATGAATGTCATAGGTCTGAGAGTCTTCCCTCTATCTTTGGCCGGTGATGTTGCGGTGTGGTTTGTTGAGCTTCCATATAATTTAATTCACACATGGGACCAATTGCATCGCGTGTTCATCGCAAAGTATTTCCAGTGTCTAAGAAGCTAAACCACAAGAACAAGTTAAATAATTTTGTGGCACTACCTGGAGAGTATGTGAGCAGTTCATGGGATTGGTTCACTGCGTTCATCATAATTGTTCATAATCACCGTATAGATGACGAGTCATTGAAGGAGTGTTTCTACAGATGGCAGGATGACAATGGAAAGGTTGTGCTAGATACTATTACTGGAGGATCCTATGGTGAGTGCACTTTTGAGGAAATCACTGAAAAATTGGAGAAGATTTCCCGGAATAATAAGGCATGGAGCCCTAGAAAAGCTAATATTAGAAGAAGCACATTCGTTGTTCACGCCACACCAGATCAATATAGTGATGACATTCGTGAGGAGATGGCTCAGATGAGGTCAAAACTTTGGTTGGTATTGAAGCATGTGAGTGGAAATGCATAAAAGGTTAACGTTGTAAGTTACTTAACTAGAACTCCACCACCACCAGTTAAGGAATGCTACTATGAGAAGGATGCGTATTTGGTGAATGATCAGACAGGGGGTTTCCAAACCAACGCCCAAGGTTCCAACTCAGATAATTGGCGCCAAGGTCAAGGAAACCAAGGTCGTAACTATGGAAACTATAATTGAGAAGGAAACTATATCTGGGATAAAAACTACAATTGTGATAACAACTCCAACCGGAACAAGTATGGTAATAGGAATGAGAGAGTTAGGCCCTATGTTCCACCTCGGAACAGGGAATCTGGTAATAGAGAAGCTGGGGGTAGTATATTGTGCTTTGAGGATATGATGCAAAAGATGATGAAGAGGTTTGATGATACCGATAAAAATGTGAAAGAGATGCGTACTGAGTTATCTAGGATTGGTCAGAAAGTTGATACTCATGGACTGTCGATAAAGCAACTTGAGCAGCAGTTTAGCTAGTTATCCGCTACAGTGAATACACGCCAACCGGGCACACTTCCTAGCAACACCACCCAAAATCCAAAACATGATGGGCATTGTATGGAGATCACGACTCGGGGAGGCAAACATACTATTGATCCCCTTATGCCATTTGATGTTGAAAAAGTGGTAGAAACAGATGCGGATGAGATTGAGGTTACTAGAGAGACAAAAGATGTTGCTAAAAAGGAAGCTGAGTTTACTCAGAAGGTTGTTCCTATGCCTAGACCGACACCTCCTTTCCCACAAAGGTTAGTGCAAAAGAGTAAAGAAGGAAAATACCGCAGGTTTATAACTATGTTGAAACAGCTTTCCATCAATGTCTCATTGATAGAAGGTTTGGATAAAATGCCTGGGTATGCAAAATTCATGAAGGACTTAGTAACCAAAAAGAGGGATGTCAGTTTTGAGAGTGATGAGAAGTTGCAGTATTGTAGTGCCATATCTACGAGGTCACTGGTTCAAAAAAAAGAGGATCCTGGAGCTTTCACTATTCCTTGCACCATCAGTAAGATGTACTTTGTCAAGGCCTTGTTTGATTTGGGTGCCAGCATTAATTTGATGCCATTGTCAATTTATAAGAAGTAGGGTTTATGGGCTCCAAAGCCAACTGCAATGTGTTTACTTATGGCTAATAAAACTATGAAGAATCCCATTGGAGTGCTTAAAGATGTCCTTGTGAAAGTGGGGTCATTCATTTTTCCTGTGGACTTTGTGATACTTGATTGCGAGGTTGTGAGGTTTCCATCATCTTAGGGAGACCATTCGTGGCTACTGGGTGTGCCTTAGTCAATATGGAGAGAGGGCAGATAAAGTTCTGACTGAACAAGAAGGATGTGACCTTTGACATTCTGTAGGTTTATGAAGCAGGAGAGTGATCTTAAATCGGTCTTTGTGGTGAATCACGTTGTGGGACAAGGTGCTGCATTGTCTAGAAAGGAGAAATTAGGTACAGCTCTGTTCAAAGAGAAAAAGCACCATGATCAAAAGACAAAATTGCAAACTAGCTCATGGTGATCTAGTGTTGTTGTTTAACTCAAGGTTGCGCTGGATTCCTGGTAGATTCAAGTCCCAGTGGACCGGACCATTCAGAGTGACCCAAGTGTCCCCACATGGAGTGGTTGAGCTTGATAAAAATAGTGGGAAAAGGTGCAAGGCCGACCACCGGAGGATGAAAAGCTACATGGGAAATTCTGAGAGTGTAAATGCATTGATAGAGGCATGGCACCTTGATGAAGTCTGAGTAATCAGGGTGTATGCGTCGTGCCACGATGTTAAATCAAGCACTGCTTAGGAGGAAATCCAAGATGTACAATCTAGCCAACTATAGGGTTTTCTTTCCGATATAGGAGTCTTCGTCTTTTATTTTGATTTTTGGTAGTAGATAGGTGTTTTATTTTTGTATTAGTGTTGGCTAGATATAGAATAGGGTTCGTGTCTGAAAACTGTCCAGAAAATGTAAAAAGAAAGTCCTAATGGTTGCTACGTGTGCAGGGACGAAAGGCAAAATCTGTAGAAAAATAGTTTTGCAGTTGTCTACAGACCCCATCGACAGTTCGTTGGTCAATCCACAGACCGTGGATGGCGTCCGCAGATCCCAGGTAAGTTTTCTAAATTTTCCAAGTGTCAGAGTGACCTACGGACCAGACCTACGTTCCGTAGGTCGACCCACGGACCATCGACAGGGTCTCGTGGGTTTAAAATTAGGGTTTGCCTGACCCGACCCGCACCCCTTTTTAATAAAAACCTTTCATTTTAAAACCATTCCCCACTTCCAAAACTCCCTCCCAACCATTTTTCAACCCTCCAAATACCCATAATCATCCATAAATCCCCTAAATCACTCACATATCAATTACCCATCACTCTCCTCCCAAAAAATCATTCCATCAACTCCAAATTCTTCCGCATCACTGTCACTGTCCGGGTTTGGTGTCAAAAGACCAGAAAGGTTGAAGGAGTTCATTGCACTACCACACTCACCAACTTCGATTAGTTTGTAAGGTAAACGACTTCACCCTAACTTTGAATTCATTGTTTATTGTTTATATCATGAAGTCACGAAGTTGGTTCTTGACCTTAGGTTGTTACTCTTCTAATTAAATGTTGAATTTTAGTTAGAAATTCCCTTGGAATGATAGAATGTGAGTGTTACAAGTTAAAACCACATAAATCAAGTATTATGTCTAATTGAATGTTTTGACTTATAAGGGTTCATAGTTTGATCCGTTAAAAAGTTGAATTATTTGTAATTGAAACCCTAAGGATGATAAACTACCAAAATATATGCTGAAATGCATGTGTAGGCCTATATGCTTGTATAATTGTTGAAATATGGCATGAAGTGTGCGTTAAATTTGAGATCTGGCACAACACTGACCCACTGCCTCAACCCACGGTCCGTAAGTTGAGGCCCGTGGACCAGTGGCACCCCAAAATTTTCTTAACTGTAGAACCACAGTGTGGACTATGGTTCGTCATTCCATCGACGGACCATTCTGCATAACTATGGTTCCAACATTAGGGACCTGATTTTCAACCATCTGACCCATAGAGGGGACCCACAGACCGTAGGTACCTACCATAGGTCGACAGTTCCGCTATTGTCCAGAAATTTTTTTTGAGTTCATGTTTTGGTTCAACTCTTGTTCTAAAATTATTCCATTAGTATTATTGCACTATTTTGGTACTAACTAAGATTCCACATGTACCATGGCCACAAAGCAAGCTCTGACCTACGACGCCAAGGGTAAATCAAAATATGTTGCTCCCTCTATGCGGCTGATCGATGAGGATACGAATGGGGAGTACATTCCAGCTCCCACCAGGACCTCCCCCACTTCTCGCCGCACTACACGGAACAAAGCCCGGCAGGTGAGCTCCAACGTGGTCACTGCCCTCCAGTCTGAGAAGGGGGCCACACCGATCAGATCACAGGCTGTCTCAGAGTCCCCATCCGGCTCCTGCTCCAGCGGCAACACCACCTCTTCATCCGAGTGTGATAGCACATGAGGTACTCTAGTACCCCCTCGTTATGAACCTCCAGCGGTCGCTACGTAGCCAAACAGGTGGTGTGTGGAGGGCCAATACCAAATATACACTGATGCTCCCATGCTGAATGAGCACGACAAAATGGCCAGACTAGTCACTGAGGAGTGTCGGGTTCTCGCAGGTAGCCTTCACACCGCTCCAGTCATTTAGGAGCTCTTACGAAGGCACAGGTGTGAGTGAATGGCACGGACTCCAGGTACATACAGCAAGGAGATAGTATGGGAGTTCTACGCTTCCTATGTCGCCACTATCATAGGTTCCATCTCCAAGCGGGCCAAGCCCATCGCTCAACCTTCACTTGAGTCCACCTTAGTACGGGGCTTTCCAGTTGATATATTAGAGGTCACCCTACGCAGGTTTATCTATGGCCTGGACCACAGTCTGTCCATCAATACAAATGAGTTCGACTATTAGATGGGCATCATTCGGAGCGGGGCATTTCAGAGGAATGCCGAGTAGAGGGAGTCCCTTGTGAGATGGCTGGCAAAACATATTTCTACGGATGGAGAGCATGTTGAGTGGGTCCGGACTCCAAGCTTGGGTATCAAGAAGGTGACACTGAGCTTTGCTATAAAAATTTGATGGTTGTTGGTGCGGAATCATGTGTCCCCTACTCAGGCAAACAATGTGGTCACATGGGACCGAGCAGTGATGGTTGTAGCTATGGTAGTGGGGCTTGAGATAGACTTTGCCCGCATATTGATTGCAGAGATCCATGAGAAGGCCTTCAAGGCCACCACCACCTTGCCCTTCTCGTGCCTCATCTTCCAACTATGTAGGGATTCGTCTGTACCAGTATGGCATTGTGACCGGTTGGTTTATGCAACCAAAACTCTTGATATCGGCCTTATTCAGGATTACTCCAATTTAGTTACACCTCGCAGGGAGCCACAGATTGTGGTACCACCATTGGGAGATCATCTTGTTGCGGATATGGAGCAGATACAGGTTGATGATACTTCCCCTCCAGCCCCTACAGCGGATCCCCAGGCTCCTCCGTATTTGGCCATTAGTCAATCCCCTAGCTCCTCTCGAGCCACACCCCCTTTCGGGTCCACTCTTGTTCCTCTAGCTCGACTTCAGAATGTGGGACTCAGATGGCCACACTACTGCAGCATGTGAAGCCATGGACAGCGCTCTATTGTGGAGTCCGACTCCAGGATGGAGCACATGATAGATCAGAAGGTTCATGCCGTTCATAAGCCCCTGGATGCTTTTGAGAAGAGAATTTTGGAAGGTCCAGCCCCGACCATAGATGTGACCGCTTTCCAATAGGAGTTGCCTAGACTTCGTACTGATGTTGATGAACTCCTAGCCCCCTAGAGATCGAGCCAGAGTCTGCCCCTACAACGGTGGAGGATGATATGGTGCTGGCAGCCTTTTTCGATGATGTTATACCGCCACCAGATTCTTCCCGTGCTGCTGGGAAGCGCCACCACTCCGACCGTACTTATGATGATGCTGAGGTTCAGAGATTAAGGAAGAAGGAGCGTCAGCAGTTGGCAGAGGCCACGAAGGCATCATTACTGGATGAGGAGAGGAGACAGCAGTGGGCCTGAGAGATAGGTGTTGGCCCATCTGACAGTGTGAGCACTACTGAGGGTGCTACTTTTGTTGATGTTGACGCCACTGATGGCGTCCCGAGTATTGATCCAATGGGCTCTGGGAAACTGGACCCACCCGCTTCTTGAGAGGTTTTTGGCGCATTTGTGCCACAGGTTTGCTTCACCTTCACCCTACGCTTTATTTTTGCTTTTTGTGCATTGAGGGAAATTGCACCTAATTTCTTTGGGGGTGGAATAAATGGATTGGAGTGTTAAGGTGAAGTCTAAGTAACCCAACTCATAATCCTCCTTTGGAGTTTTCTTTCCTATGTTCTTTTCCCCCAAAGAATTGTTTACTTTTATGCTTAACCGGGATGTTTAGGATTGTATGTGTAGAAGTAAGTATAAGAATGAAAAGCATGATGGCATAAATAGCATGAAATTGATACCCGTCCAAAACTTTGAAATGTGCTAGATCTATTGCCTTGATGAGTTGAATGTGTTGGATCTTAATATGACATGATAAGGAACCGGTTTGACCTCATGACTTAAGCTACAACATGAATTGGGTAATCTAATAATCTGTTAATGAAACAAAGTGCCAAGTGTGTGTGAGAAAAAGTTGAATGTTCATACAGTGTGAGCCAATTTAGAACTTTCCCCGTTGGTCCTGCTAAGATAATCTAGGCTAGAATCTAGGATATGATCATTGGCCCTTGTTCAAATAAGTCCACTCAAGCCTATATGATCCAACCAAATGAAATAGATGTTCCCTTTGATCCTAATATATAATCCTAATATAGACCATTTCTTTCAATTCACCTAACTCACCTTCCCTAAAATAATTCTCTTGGCCCCGGTCCCTCCTTGGACATGTGCACCTTGACTTTTGCCAAAAGCCTAAGTTGAGGGTGGATAATTCAGAAAATTACCTTGATCTTTGCCATGGTCCGACATCGGATATTGTGCACCTGAACTCATGCAAAATACATAAGTTGAGGGTGGCTATGAAAGAGGAAACCGAAAGAAAAAGGGTATGAAAAGAGTTTTGTGTTGAAGAGAGGGAAAAAAAGATAGAAGAAGATGTGACTTTGTGCAAAAGAAGAAAAAGATGAATAAGTGCTAAAGAAATAAAGAAAATAAAGAGAAAGAAAAAGAAGAAAAGTGAAAAATATGAGTTATAAAGTCAAAAGTCATATATGTGTGAAAAGAGTCAAGGGAAAGAAAAGAGAATAAAAAAATGTCAACAATTGGTTGAGAAAAGAGGTAAAAAGCCACTGTAATGTCAAGGAGGGAAGAAAGTCCCTAAAAAGTACCCAAATATATCCTACCTGACCCTGAGCCTATGTTACAAGCTAATAAAGTCCTATAATGATCCTAGTGACTAGTTTGGAGAGTCTATGCAGTGAAAATATGGGCAAGCATATGGTATTGAGCACTAATTGTACTTGAAGTCACTTCTGAGCGTGAGTATTGAATGAATCCTAAAACTCAAAATTCATATCTATTATGTAAAAAAGGATTTTGTTTGAAGTGAGGGCACTAGTTACATTGTTGGAGAGTTGGTACCTTGGTGATTGTGAAAAGTATATGTTGTGGTGTCTATTGGTTGATCTATGTCATGTCTTGATCCGCATGAGTTAGCTTATTGAGTCTAGATGAAAAGGGTTGCACTAAGTGGGGGATGTGATTGATATTTCCATGTTATTACTTGAGTTTTAATGTTTGCTTCTACACAAATGTCGTTTAGAGTTTTAGTGCATCACTTGAGGACAAACAACGAGTTTAAGTTGAGGGGGTTGATATACCGCAAGTTTGTGGTATTTTTGATACATTTCACGTAGAATTTGTGTGTGTAGGGCAATATTGTATTAGAAATAATGTTTTATGTGTTATGTTTGCAGGAAATAGGCTTGGACGTGGGTGATTGAGATGAAAGCTAAAATTATGCAGAAGGAGCCACCCACGGAAGTGATCCACGGACCGTAGGTCCTTTGATGGACTGTCGTTGGGCAGGCGTATATGGAGCATCAGGGAATTCTAACCAAGTGTGGAACTACGAAGCAACTGACGGACCGTAGGTTGACCTATGGGCCGTCCTGCACATCCATCGTTGATGATCTGGGAGTTGAAGTTCCAGGTGAAAAATCCTAAGTATGGAACCACGGAAGGGGACCTACAGACCGTAGGTCGACCCACAGTTCGTAGGTTGAGTCGTCGAATGAAGCCGTGTTCCAGAAGTTTATTTCCTTATTTCATTTCCTTTTTGTTTGGGGCTTGTTTTTCTATAAATAGGAGTTATAAACCTCATTTTTGGGGGGTTAGAAAACATTGTAAACTCTTAGTTCTTGATGTTTTGTGGAATTAACTTGCAAACTTTAGCAATTTGATTTCTGGATTTCGTTTTATAAGATTTTCACTTTGAAATTCAATTAGAGATTTTGGGTTTCATCTACTCTAATCGTAAGTTCATGAATTCTTTTTTTCAAAATATGAATTGTGTTCTTTCAAGCATGAGTAACTAAATCCACAACTAGGGTTGTGGGAACCATGAGAAATTAACAACGTATGCATATTAATTGAGCAATTCTTGAATAGTGTTTATGCATGTATTGGTAATTCTTTCGCTTAAAAGTCTTTTTAATGGTTGCAAACGTTAGAACTCGCATCGTTCCTACTTGTCGGACCAACCAGGTAATGAATGAGAAAAGAATTAACAACAGATATTTACTGGAGGCTATCTAATAGTCTAATGTCAATTGGTGCGAGGGTAAAATCTAAGCCATACATTGATGTGATGTCTAATCTGAGGTAAAGGTAAGGGTTAGTAAAGTATACACTTGTAGCCGAACCAAGGTGCATAGTGAAATTCCCTATTTACAGGACCAATCACTTAGGGATACCTATCTTACCAACTTTGCATGTAGAACACTAGGAAAGGATTACAATTATTAGTACTATTGCGTTAAGAGCTTATGGGGAACACATATGCCCTAGTTTCTCTTCCATAGTGATAACTCAAACTGATAATTTTGCTTACTTGTTACTAAATCAACAATCTGTTACTTGCTTACAACCCCCCCCCCCCCTCTTTATTTACTTCTTTCGGAAATAATTTGACTAAACGAAAGTAATAGTAAGTTAAGTTTAATTCTAAACCATTTTCCTTGTGGGATCGACCCCAACCTACAAGTTGGGTTCTTTATTTGACAACGATCGCTTATACACTTTAATAGGGGTGTAATTTGAGCGTATCAGACCCCTGTGTGAGTTTGTACTAGTGGATTAGGTGTTATTGTCAGTCCCTGAGACTACACCCTAAACGTGGCCGACAATCGAGAACCATTGCTGGCTCCTCAGAGAATCATCGGTTTGGATGACTACTTAGCAAAAGATTTGACTCAAGCAAGTTAAAAGCTTTAAAGAGAAAAATATAACTCAACTGTCTCAAATGCTCATTTTAGCAAAATATAATATTCGCTAAATATATAAAGAAATAATTTTTGAAACAACTCAACTTTACCCATCTATGAAGCCTCTAAGTTCAACGTGGACGTTGAGATAAGACCCTCGATGATCCAAAGTAAATACTAAAATTAAAAATGAGGCACTTCGAAATGCAAGGAGGACTCACCAAAACTCTCAAATGGGAAGTGCAAAGTGATCTTACTGAAGCGCATGTTGATGATCCTGAACACTTGTATCTTCATCCTAACAAGATCCAAGTCTAATAACATTAGTACATTGAATGTATGAGTATGTAATATAGCTGACACGAAATGAATAAATGAAACAACTGCAATAGATATAAAGCTATACTTAACTGAATGTAAAGAAATAAAGGAGTGAAGTTATTTAAACTTTACAAAATACTTACTTATCTCTAAACTCAACATATTATGTGATATAATAAAAATATGCTTTTAACTCTATTTGGGAGATTCTCTAATCGACAACCATAACTATGAGCAATGTGATGATACAACATCTTGTCCCGGCTTCCAGAACTGTCATATACCTTGCCGCGTTATAGAACATCTCAACTAAGTGGATCCATTAAAGCTCTGCTCAAAAGCAATAAGGAGTTCATCTAAAAAGTATGATCCTTTACGCATGTTGGCTACATGGTTTATGAGAAATGTGAGTTGTCCAAACTCATCCACATAGCAGGGCTCAATACTACTCCCAATAAATATATACTCATTAATTTCTTAAAATATCCTCTTAAAAGAGGTAACTGCTCTGAAATATCTTTGAATTCATTAACTCATTTAGAAGTCAAAATTTCTCTTTTTTCAATGTAAAAAGTGATACATTTGGGAATACTTAGTTTCCTTATACTCTTTCTCAAATCATGTTTAAAACCCTTTCTCAAAACTCATCTCTACTTTCTCGGAGAATCAGTTTAAGACAAAAAAAATTCCTTTAAAAGATTCTCAAAATAGGGTTCATGCTGAAATATAGACATGAACAAATAAACTTAAGGATCTCAATAACAATACGGAAAATTCAATACTCAAAAATCAAGAACTCAACACTAAACGATACTACTCATATCAACAATACTCAAAATCCAAGATAAAACCCTAGATTACTCTTTTATTAATTTAGATATATGTAGGGTGTGAGAATTAACTCAATCCATCACTATGATAGCCTTACATACATGAGAAGATGAGGTTGACTTCAAACCTTGAACTGCAACTTGAAGTTGGAGAACCCTAGCTTCTTCTTTGAGAGAACTTAGAACGTGTGAATTTGATTTGTCTTGAGGGCTAGCCGTGAATGGGGAGGTTATTAGGCCATGATATACACTTGGGGAACTTAATTGAAGGTAAAAGGTCAAGAATACCCTTCTAAGAACGTAAGAGGACCATAAAAATAAAAATAAATGATTTTTTAATGAAATATGTCGGTCAAATCGGCGATTTAGAGGTCTCTTTATTTTTCAAACGTCCACACCCACAAACATAAATTAAAAAGTTATTTCACAATCAAAACTTTTATAAAAATAAAATATCATGGTTAAGAAAATGATTTCGCAAATACAGAGACATGACATTGTATGAATAGAAAATTAAGATCAAAAGATGAGTCGCTGAACTCACAACGACTTATTTAAGAAAATAAAAAATAATAATGATTAGTTGCTCAAACTCCAGCGACTTACTAAATTTTTTTTTAGAAATAATGATAAGTCGCTCAAAACCAAACAACTTACTAAAAATAATAATGGTAAGTTGTGATTTACTAAAAATAATTTTTTTTAAATTATTAAAATGGATAAATGGATGTCTGGGCGGTCGTTATTAGTTTGGACAAGTCGCTAGTAACTCAACCATATTTATTTATATAGGAAAACAAGTGTCACTTTACACATTTTTGTTGGAAAAATTGGCCCCTTTAACTTCATTTCTAATTAGTAACCCCAGCAGCTTGAGATAGAAAAAGATTCAATTATAGGTGAAAGGTATTTTTATTCCACAAAGTTCAAAATTTGTATATTAATCATAAAAACAATCATTCAGTTATTAATATTATTCAAATAGAGTCACTCCCCCATCACATCCCCCAACCAAATAGATAAAGATTCAATAATAATAAAATAACATAAAAGAAGAAACCATCCAGATGGATTTGACAAAATGTTACAATGATATCTCAGTTGTCAATAAAATTGGCTAGTTATCTTTTGACTTTTCAGAATTGGAGAAATCAATAAACATAGTGTACAACATCAAATTGGAATTAGTTGAAGACGCGTTGAATTGCTCTTCACCATAAAGGTACTTAATTTCAATCAATTTAGACGTGATTACCTGACATTTTGCTTCGACCAATTTAGACGTATCATTAGCCACATGAATGTTCCTTTGAATAAAAGTTTGAAAAGTCCGATTAGTTCCCTACTACGTAATTTGGATTGGGTATGTTTACACAAAATCAAAACGCATATCGTTCTAATAACATGGTTATCAAATACATGGGCATGTCTAGTACGAATCACTAGTTAGAACTTTTTAGTATAATTTATTTAAATTAATCTAATCCTTATATGATATCGAGTTATGAACGTCGTCTTAAGCACATCCTCTGGTCTAATCTTCAACTGATGGTACCATAATCTTAATTCAATCTTTGAAAACACTAAACGCACCCTGCAACTATTCAAAGAGATCATCTATGCGAGATCAAGGGTACTTATCCCGGATAGTGACCTTATTCAATTTACGGTAGGCTATGCATCACCTCATACTATCATCCTTCTTTTTCACAAGTGACACCGGAACATCCCCAAGGCGATGCACTAGGACAAACAAACCCCTTATCTAGAAACTCTTGAAGTTGAGTCTTAAGTTCCCTCAACTCTGTCGGAGCCATGTGGTAAGAAGGAATAGAAATTGGACGAGTACCTAGCTCCAAGTCAATGCAGAAATCAATGTCCTTATCCAGAGGCATCCCATATATATCTGTAGGAAATACATCTGGAACATCAGAAACCACTGAAATTGACTCGATAGAAGGGGTTCCGCAATAACACCTAAAAGATGGACTAGGCAAGAAAACTTTTCCCCACTAGTTTCCTGTCCCAAAGGGGGGATATATGATCTTTGTTGACTTAGGTCTGTATACCCCTTTCTACTTTAGTCTATCTTTACCCAAAATTTCTAGAGTACTCTTTAGCACAACAATTCAGCACAACATGATAAGAAGACAACCAAGTCATAACAAAATTCCCAGCAAAATTTAACATATCCAGTGTAATCATATCTACCCAAGTACAAAGACCCTCAAACACTACAGAAAAAGAGCAATAAACATGGGTCACCACTACATACTCTTCAACCCGGTTGGAAACATGAATGGGTTTATCAAGAGTATCACAAATCATATTGAAACCCAAGGCAAATTTAACAGATACATAAAAATATGTGGAGCACGGATCAAACCAAACAAAAGCCATTCAATTATAGACAAGAATAGTACATGTGAATACTACTTCAGTCATCCTTAGAGCTGTCCAGGAAGGCATAAAATTGAACTTTATCATCGGTCCCTCATTCATAGAAGTGGGGTCCTCACAATCATAAATGAAATCCTACTGATACAGCTTCATAGACACTCTAGGATACTTGAACTTTATGCTTTGATACTAGTTTTTCCACGACCCAGTCCACTTGTGATATTATCCGCTCAGGATCTAGGTCCACACGACTTTAAAACACGTATGTGGTTGGTAAAGACTGCTTACTTATATACCCAACATCTCTCTTATATTTTGTCGATGTGATACTTCTTATCTTAATTTGGGGTGTCACATACCCCCATCTATGGACTCAACGCCCTCGCTGAGGTTTACCCAGTGCATGGAATTTGCCTAGACTTGGCACTGATGCTTGCCTTGTCTTACCAAGATTTGCCTAAACAAAGTTAAACTTTGGCCCACCCACATCAATAAGGCTGACAAATGAATGAATATGATACCAAGTTTGTCATGACTCGAGTCTACAACCTGGACGTTACACAACAATTGAAACTACGAGTGGCCTCAAGATAACCCTTGGCCAAACATGAAACATACAACTCAAACTGAAAGAAAATAGGGGAGCTAATACATGTGATTAAGTCAATAGCATAAACTAATATTAAAAAGCTATTGTGACCGAAATATAAATTATTTGAAAACTAAATGCAACTGTTTGATTGAATGTCTATGAAGCATCAACTAATACTGATGAACAACTGAGACAAATACCCAAGCTACTCTAAGAAAATGGTTACAAATAATATAAATTGTGAACTCTGAATAAATTTTCCCTTGAAGAATGAAGGCTCACCATCTGCTAATTGGAAAAGTTGCAACTTCACTCGCCACGAGTTTGAGAACGAGCGTCCGAATCTACATCATAAAATGATGCAACAGAGAAAAAGTATGTGCCGGTATGTGAAATGTACTGAGTAAGTAAGGGACACTAGTATATTCATGAAAATGACATAATGAGGACAACGAAATAAGGTTTCCAAAATCATATACATAATAAGAGAACTTGAAGAGAATTCAGTTGGAGTTCATGTCTGAATACCATTCAAAATCTTCTTTCAAAAGCATAAATAGGGTTCAGTAGTTTTGCATAATCATAAATTTAAATAGCATACTTAAAAATGAAACAAATAAAGCAAAGCATATCATGAAAGATGTGTAAATTGGGGAGTTTCTTGTAACTGATATACACCATGTGCACTCATGATGTCTAACTTATTATCCCAAATGGACAAACTTCCCTATACCTTGTCAGGGTATATAACCGTATCTATATATGCGGATCCACTAATCCAAGCTTCCTAGGGTTAAATGATCAATCGTCAAAATGGTGAAACATAATCCTACGGTGGTACTTAGTTATGAGACTTGTGTTTAATAAACTAGTGTCCTCTCGATGCTAAATACTCTTCTCATAATAATATATTCATATAAAATGCTCGTAGGTATGAAACCATCTATCTATTTGAATCTTATGTGAGACTACGCTCGAAATTCATATCTAAAATAACTTGTATTAAGGTAGAAGTTCACATCATGCAACTTTCCATGCTTAAAAGTCATAAGAATTTGAATGACCATAAAAATCATGTTAAACCAGCACAATAAGATTTTAAAGATTAAAATCAGTTAAAGGAAACATAAACTTGTGAGGAAAATCGTAGCCCATACAAAACCCCTAACTTTTATTCATATGTTTTCACAAATTTTTTGAAATTAAAATACTTTAGGCATAAGAGTGAAGGGGTACTCTTATTGAAGTTGTACATACCTAATTATGAAGCTATTAGACTGAAAATTTTGGTGTCGAAATATTGGTGCTTGATATTGAGAATAAAAACTCTTTCATAGAGTTCTTAGAGTGGAAGACCTTGGAAAAACCTTGGATCAAAGACTTCTCTTTGTATCTTAAACTTTTGACTTGAAGCTTTAGGGTTCTTGATGGAGAAGAGGAACCTAGGTGAATTTGAGAGAATTTCTAGAGACTTGAATGGTTAGATTGATTAATATAAGAGGAAAACTAATCAGTTGTATGATATACTTTTTAAAAATATCCAAAAATGACTTAGAATAAGGCTAAAAAACTTGGAAAAGGATCAAAATAATCCTTGGTATACGTGCAGGAAGTTTCTAAAATTATTTGTAGTAGGTCCTTCACAGATGGCTCCTTGGTCCATGGAACACACCAAGGCCCCTAATGTCGGCGTGAAATTGTGACTGTCTAATAGGGCTTCACTTAAAAGAGCATAATATTTTACTTCAAACTCTGATTGATGCAAATTTGGTGGCGTTGGAAAGAGGATTCATAGACCTTTAGTTGGATAGGTTATGAACCACCTAACTCTTTATATTATAGGAGATATGATCGTTTGAAGTTGATCCAAGTAAAATCTTATTTCAAAACTCAATCGGTAATGAAGTTTTTAACTTAACTTTGTGCTAGTAGATTCTTATGACCTTAATTCATCTCTAAATCTATTGCACAATTAAAAATCACTTGATACGACCTTATACACAAATTAAAAATGGTACGAGTCTTAGGGGTCGTTTGGTAGGCCGCATTAAAACAAATAATCCATGTATTATTATGTATGGTATAATTTAGTACTATGTTTGGTAGAAATTTGAGCCTATGTATAACTAATTCATGGATTAGTTATACCTCCTAAATGGTATTATAGGATGTATTACTAATACCTTCCATTTGGAGGTATTAGTAATACATAGGATATAATACCATGAGATAAGTCTATGTAAGGACAAAAATATTCCTCAAATCATTTTAATTATTTTGTTTATTTTCTTGTTTTTATGGTTTATATTTGTAGTAGTAAATTTATATAAATAAATTAGATTACAAATTATTTAGAGAAAGTTGTTTGTTACTAAATAAATCCAATACAAATAAATACAATATATGAAATGTGAATTATTTAACATTAACTAATTAAAAGGGCAAATATATCACCACATAATGTTTGTGATCTTAATTGAATGTATGATTTATTGATGTGTGTGTGTCTATGTATGTGTATATATATATATATATATATATATATATATATATATTTGTGTGATTTTTTAGTTATTTGTATTTTGAACAATTTATAAAATTGCATACATATTAAAACTACAACTTGCAATTTTTATGTGTAAATGTAGATGATTTATTTAATTTTAATATTATTTACCGTCTTTTCAATTTTTAAAGTTGATAGTTTATCTTCTTTTTTTAATTGAAAAATGATATTTTGTAAGTAATCGATGACAATTATTTATCCTCAAATAATTTAAGTAAAAAAAAAAGACAAACATGACAACAAAATTGTTCTTCTCTTAACTAGTTAGAATGCCATAAAAAATAATATTGTCCGACAATTATTTACCGTAACCCAATTACATATTAATTCAAGGGTATAATTGGAAAGAAGATTTTATAAAGTTTTAATCCAAACACAAGATGAGGTGGGAAACAATGAACCAAACACTTGATAAAAATAAACCTTGCATTACATTACCCTACATTATTAATCTCTGCATTACTGATCCCAGCATTAATAATTCCTATATTATTCATTTTTGTAGCAAAGGATCCCTTAAAAATTGAGGTATTATAGAAATGATATGAGAAAATTCATGTGATGAATATACAGCTAAACCTTTTTGTTCTTATCTTTAGCTTTTCACTTTCCACTTTTCTCTTTCCTTTTGTTTTGCTATTTGTTGTTTTTTTTTTTTTTTTGTTACTTTTGGTCAGTTTTGTTGAATTGGGTGTACTTGTACAATTCATTTCTCATTAAATAAAAGAGGTTCATGGGTCTCACATTAAAAAAAATTAATTTAAAAAAAATATTTTTATTTATAGAGAATTAAATCATAACTAATTCGAATAAATTACATATTCGATATAGTTGCACTAGCCCCGTAATATTTTTTTCCTAACTATAGACAATAGTGTGGGTATTTGATTCCTATATTTATTGAGCATTCCATAATATTATACGCCGTGAATATTAAAAATTTCCAAAATTTTATACATTGCGTGTTGTTTTCCAGATAAAATTAAAATATATTTACCAACTTACAAACGATAATAAATCAAGTTTATGCTGGCCAATTCATGTGTATTTTTTTGTTCCATCATCGTTGTTTACTGATTTTACTTCTTCAAATTTATATTTTGATCTTTTAAATATTTAATTAAGCCGCAATCATTTTTTTTCAATATATTGTTCTAATATTAATTTGGACTTTTTTTATTGCATAGGACAATGCTTTGACATCGTATTTTGCTTGCATTAAAGGAAAAACGGTAGAAAATAAATTTATTAGGTGACTTTGAAATTTTAATTACAATTTCATTCTACATATAATTATTTTATAGAAGTTTTTTAAAAATATTTTTTATACCAAAAATTTGACCAAACATCTCACTTTATTTAAAATAAGCATATTTTAGAAAAAAAATAAGCACTATTAATCTTTCATAAACTTTGTCAAACATACAATAAAATCCAACAAACCCACATGAGAAACATCACGTACACCTAAGTTAATTAAGTAGTTAGTACGGATTATGAAAAAAACAATTAATTATGCTTCAGCCTTTTCTATTCAACGCCCTACTTTATTCCATATATTTTCATTTTATTTGAATTTGTGAAGTTGAAGTTATGTTTGGTTAGTACTTTTTATAATATGTTTTTTTTATCATAATATTTTATATATCTTTTAAATATTTGAATTGTCGAATATTGTGCCTTATTATGTAGTTTTAAAATATGTATATTTTAAATTTTAAAATTAGTCAAATTGGATGACTTTGCTAATTTTTAGAAGTTAAAAGTATAAATCATATCTAAAAAAGTATCTCCTAACTCTAATTTTTTTTACAAAATGAATGATCTAGCACAAGTTGAACTTTCATTCAAACTTTTTAAAAAATAATAATTATTACTATAAAAATATAGAAGTAAAATGCCAAAAGCTATAAATAAATCTAAAATGACAAGATTACCCTCAAGCTTAAATCTATTTTCAAGAAGCGCATACGTGAACAATTATGTGTGTTCTTATTCCCATTTTTTAGATACTAAGTTGAAATTTATCTGACACGCTTTATTTTTTGAGATTCAAATTATCTAACTTTTAATTGACATTTAATAGTATACATTTTATAATCTGAGTTATATAAATATATAATTGACATCAAATTATATATATTTCAAATATCTATATTTTAAAATATTAAATTGATCTGAGTTAATATAATTTTAAAAATTAAATAAATAAATTATTGAAAAATGAAGAATATTACATAAATGAGGATAAAACACAAATGGAACATGTAATAATTATGCAAAAAATAAAAATAAAATACAATACAGAAGTATCCCTAGCAAAAATACAAAAAAAATTCGGCATGCAATAGGGGTGTTTCAGATTTCGATAGGTGTATCATAATTTGGAAATAAATCTTGACTATTATCGAGATAAAAAAGTTTTGCTTATCAATTTAAAATTATGACAATTTATCAAAATAATTATATGTTATTATAGATGATGTTTTTTGTTGCAAGACTTTTTTTAAACAGAAATTTTAAATATGAAGTTAAAAATCTTATTTATGTAAAATCTTCACATAATTAAATTATTGGATTGTGCTGGTAGAAGTTAAAGTTTAGTTTCCCATCTTATACTCCTTTCGTTTTCATTTATATGTCATCATTTTATGTGTTACGTTTTTGAAGAAACTCTATAAAATTTAACATTGTACCATTATTTAGTATTTTTTTTATGTCAAAATTTTTAATAAATGAACATAAATTAATTTATTTTGATTAATTAAATTGATTGATAAACATAAATTAATCGTTTAGTTTTCGTACGTTGATCAAATTCATACTTTCAAGGCTAATAATAATAATATTGAAAAATTAGTGTTATTTATGTATTGATTTTATGAAATGACAAATAGTAAGGATATCTAATTTTAATGAGAATGATATGTAAAGTGAAACCTCACTAAATTAATATAGGTGGATCATGAAATATTATTATTTAGTAGATGTATTATTTAATCGATAAATTAATATTTATTAATTTAAAGAGAGTTTCGACATTGCAAAATTTGTTTGGAGATGAAATCTCAGAGAATCTATCAAATGAATCCACTTGTGAAAACGTCATTCATCATGATTACCACAATAAAATGTATGTTAATATGGGTGAAAATGATACATGTTCAAAGGTCTATAACTTAGAAGAAATTGTGGATACCATTAAAAAAGATAATGTTGATGATAAAGTTGAAGATAATACAATACCTTTGGAATCAGTTTGCGTAAGGAAACACTTATCACATTTTGAACTCTTCACAATTTTATGGTGCAGTTTGAAACGATAACACCAAAACTTTTAGATGCAATAAGAAAATTTAAAGATGAGTTTCAATTAGATTCAAATTTTAACAAAAAAAGAACAAAATTCACTAAATTATCTTAGATATATTTGTACTTTTAAAGAATTATTAATTTATAATATTAACAAGATCATATATTTATATAGTAGTCTTCTGAAAATATATTATCTTATTGAAATTTATGATTTTTCCTATTGACTCAAATTAAAATCGAAAGAAAATATTTACTTAGAAATGTTATTAATTAATCAAATATTAATATAGTGAGATTTTACCGTAAATAGAAATTGAGGAGACCCATTTCTTCTTTCCTTCATTTTCTACTATATATACACACTCATATTTAGTGAAATTGGGGAGTTGAGAATTTAGAGGGCAATCAATTTCCGCCTCCGTACAACAGTGACCCCATTCAAACCGGCAATGTTTGCTCCATAAATTTACTTCCTTCACCGCCAAACAAAATTCATAGCGGCTGTCTGATTCACCGGCAGTGACGCCCTCATACCTTGCCTTGAATTGCCGACTTAACTCACACACCCAAACTGCTTCTACAATTTAATTCCTTTGATCATTCGCCGGCGGGCTCCTGTTCGTGTAATCAACTATGGAGGTTCGTATTCATCAGCTCTTTCAGATTTGTTTTTTTTTTGTTTTGAATTAGCATAACGATATTGAAATATGATTTTGTTCTCTCTTTGGGTTGATGAGATTATTTGTTCATATAATTAGGTTAAGTTGAGATATTCGGAACTGGAAATTGTTGTTGGAAATCTTCATGAGCATTTTTTTCAACAATTTTGAGTTGTTGATTTTTCAAAATTCAACTTGAAAGTGAATTTTGGAATTTTAAAAAAATTATGGTCAAACACTTCTTAATTTGGACCATTGACTAAACAATTATCGTAGCCCATTTTCTTTTTCCATCTCGTTGAAGGTGGAAATGATCTATTATGTCACTTGTATAAATTAAAAATAGAAAAAAAAAGATATTTTAATTTTTTTTAGGTGTAAATATAAAATCCCTTATGCAAAGGATATATGACTAAAAATTAATTAAATTCTATATATTCTTAGATTCCTTATACATTAGGTATGGGTTTTTATTAGTACTAAACATAATATCACTTTTTTCTTACACAATTAATTTTTAAAATTTGATTTTGTACATTGATAATAATGGATTTATTTTACCAACTCTGAGAATGATATGATAAACTAAAGCAAATTCAATTATCTCTTGATACATCTTTTGTTAAAAAAGTTGGGATAAAAGAAGGAGAAATAGTAGGGGTAGGCATAACTATCGAAACATTGAAACACCAAACTGAATCGAATTGATTTGATTTTTCGATTTCAGTATTTCAATTTTCGATTCAGTATCAATTTATATTTTCGGTATCACAGTTTCAATTTTTGATTACATGACCTATGTAGTATAGTATTTTGATTTAACATAAATTTATACATTAGGATTAAAATATTAGGGGTTGTTTGGTGTGATAGATAAGGAAAAATAATCTTAGGATAAATTTTTAGTATTCCTCAATTCTTTGTTTGGTTGCCAAGTGTGAGATACCTTATTCCATGATTAATAATTATGACTGAGATAAGTTATCCCTACGTGTGGGTGGAATATTAATCCCGAAATAACTTATCCCGGGATAAAAATGGAAAATAATAAAAGTATCCCCTTAAACCCTCTTTTGTAAACAACGTATTCTTAGAAGATATTTTTGCAAACAAATAACTTATTCTTAGAAATTATTCCATGCATCTTATTTGACTATGACAAACCAAACACCAAAAAACACGTATACACCAAGAAAGTAAATATTTACCTTTAAATGTCCCATTACTTTCATACCCTATTTTTATTTTAAAATGACATGTATCTATATTTTTTCACGCGGTGATGCCAGCTCCCACCATTTTTCTCCTCTAATACCATCATAGTATACTATAGTATACAAATATACTCTGATGGTATCAAATAGTAACTAAGCAGTGTCTTTATTGAAGGACTACTTCTTCCTCCTTGATACCATCAAAGTATAATATTTTCCAGTGGTATCAATGAGTAACTAAAAAATATATTTTCTACTAATTTAGAATTTAATAAATTATAGGATTGTGACCTAAATATTTTTCTCTTAATTGCTTATTATTTATTTCTTAAAAAAAGAGTCGAATCCTATATGATACCAATAAGATATTTATATACCGACGAAGTATCACAGAGGATTAAGCTCAATCCTATATGATATTGATATGCTGACGAGTATCACAGAAGATTAAGCTTAGTCTTATATGATACCGATATGGTATCAATATACCAACGGAGTATCACATAGGATTAAGCTTAGTTCTATATGATACCGATATAATATCAATATACCGATGGAGTATCACATATGATTAATTCATAGTAGTGATGCTGACATCATGTACGAAATAAGAAAGGAGAAAGTAGGGTAAGCAGGTAAATAGTTTGGGTTGTGTCCAATTTGGGTAAATAGTTTCACAATTAAGTCTATTTTGTGTAAGTTTTTTCAAATAATAATTCAGCATAATCGAACATAACTTATCTTCAAGCCAAACGACCCTTAGTATTAGTTTAAGATTTGGCCACTACACTTGAATTTTGTTGCTTTCAAAACATTAATGTTTTGAAGTTCATGTTGATCTTAGTTCTTTGCATTGGTACGAATGTAATTTAGATTCTTTTAGATTTTCTAAAGCTTTTTAGTTCACTGCTTATCGTTGGTTGTTAATATAGTGTAGGTCTATTCTTACATTTTGCCCATTAAGCTATAAATCGAACAAAAGAAGTACCATAAAATCTGAAAAAGTCCATTAAGTAGGCCCATAACAGAAAAAATTAAAGGCTGTCTTCGCGGTCCCATTTCATCGGTTTTTTCTAGGCAAGAGTCGCTCGAATCGAAGTCAAGGTGAGGTTTGGAACCCACATTGGTCTATCCCTTTTCTTTAATAGACCGAAATCAAATTAATTTGATTCGGTATTGAATACACCAAATCCTGTAATCGAAAATTGAAGAATAAAAAAATCAAAAAATCAAAATCGAACTGAAATACCGAGTGCCCACTCGAACTGGAAAGGATATTACTAGGTGGAGAATCAATCTTCACCAAAAAAGTAAAAATTTATATAGCTAACTAATTGAGCTACATACTATTTATATACTAGTATTTATACTATTTATCCAATATCAATATATTATATAAACATATGTCCATTTTATTGATTTTTTTTCTCACTTGTATATAATTGTGTATATATAATTTATAGCTATAAATAAAAAATGTATACACGAAGACATGCAATGCCGAGAAGCGTATATATGCACTCCTCCAAACAAAAACAAAAAAAGGAAAAAGAAAAAGAAAAAGGAATTGTCAATTTTATATTCTTATATATTTAAATTTAGTTTGAAATATACTGTCACGTGTGTGCTATAAATTAAAGACTCTTCTTAATTTTATTATTCATTTTGAGTTGTACTATTTTTTCTTTTGTTGTTGAAATATTTGACTTGTTTCATCAACGCTAAGTTATTGCGATTATCATCGGTAATCATAATTATTTATTTTTTGTTTCTTGTTCCTAATTTTCTGCAGGGTCAAGCATTCATCTTTTTGATTTGTATTACCTCATTTCTTATTGAAAGAAGTCTTGCTGGTATTTTTGATGTAACACGTTATGGCGCTTCTGGAGATGGAGTGCACGATGACACTCAAGTAATACAAATAGTTTCGATTCCTCATATGTTTGAAATATACTGTCACGTGTGTGCAAACATAAATAAAACGAATTCAACTTCTATACACTGATAGCATTGATCAAAATTTTAGAACTTGTGATTCCTTGATTATAGGCATTCAAACAAGTTTGGAGAGCTGCGTGCAGTGATGAAAATCCATCAATACTTATACCAAGTGAAAGATCATTTCTAGTAGGGCCTATTACATTTCAAGGGCCTTGTAAGTCAACCAATATTCATATACAAGTAAGTAATTAAGAATAAGATGCTTCAACATTATTTTGTATCGTATTTATTGTGGTTAAAAACTGTTTTTGTGGAAGTGTCCTGATTATATGAATGAAAGTTTTTTTATTAGTTTAAGCTTATGCTTTGCAGTTATCAGGATCCATTGTAGCACCCAAGGATCCACAGGCATGGACAGGTTGTGAAAATGTATGTTGGATTTATTTTACAGGAGTCGCTGGTCTTTTTATCAATGGTTCTGGTACTATCAATGGCAATGGCCAACGATGGTGGGATACTCCTAGCCGTACCAGGGTGCGTGACACAAGCTAAAACAATTTCAAACTGTGTTTAATTGCTTTCATAAATATTGCTTACATGTAAGGTTATTCGTTTCAGGTGAACGGAACTTGCACTAAGCCAACGGTATGTAGTACATATAATGCATGCAATCACTTTCTGTTCAATTAATCAAAATGATTATCAAATTCACTACTAGAAAATATGAAATTAACTACGAAATTTATCAATAATATCTAGTTAAATTCATTGCCAAATAGCTCAGAACTGTTTGAATTTTCATTTAATCCGTCATTAAACGGGATCAGTGTGAAAATTTTGTTGTTTAACGATGGGAATTTTGTCCATAGCTAGTTCTTTATTTTCTTGTAGTGAAAGAAAGCTCTTTTCTTTCAAATTTGTTAAAATGAATCTAATTTGTAAGTTATCTATCCTTTAATAATATAATAAATTTGATTTAATACTTGGTTTTGCACATCTATTCCTTTTTGTAGGTTGTTCAATTTAATTACTGTAATGGACTTCGATTGAATGGAATAAAGCTAGTGAACAGTTCAAGGGATCATATAATTCTTACTTATAACAAGGGAGTAACGATCTCAAATATTCATATAAGTGCACCAAAGTATAGTCGCAATACTGATGGTATCGATATCTTTTTCTCTAGCCAAGTTCAAATTCGAGACTCCATTATTCAAACAGGTAAACTATCTTGCATATAATATTTAATTTTTCTTTACTCGAAATAACTGTTTTATATTAATGGCATATAATTTTTCTTTACTCGAAAGCAGGTGATGACTGCATTGGCATCAATACTGGATGCTCTGATATCAATATTACTGGTATTAGATGTGGACCAGGTCATGGTATAAGGTAGAACATGAACATTTTCTTATTTTATTCTAAATAGAAAACTCAGTTTATTAGGCATGGATTAACTAATACAATTTTATAATTTTTATGCAGTATTGGAAGTTTAGGTCCAAATAATACATTTGCTAATGTGGAAAACGTTTATATAACAAATTCCCACTTAGAGGATACCCAAAATGGTGTTAGAATTAAGTCATGGCAGGTAACCAAAAGTATCACATTTCATCTTACATATGTTAGTGTGGTATTTTTTTTTTTTTAATAATTGTATGCATATACTATTTTTTCTAAAAAATCTGTTTTATGTGTTCATAGGGTGGTTCAGGATATGCTAGGTCTATACATTTTGAGAATATTAACCTCAAAAATGTAGAAAACCCAATCATTATTGATCAAAATTATTGCAATGGTGGTCATTCATGTCAACCTCAGGTGAAAATAAAATAAAATATTATAGTATCATTTTTTTTTCTAGAGAAGATAGAAATTTGAAAGTTATTTTTTGTTTTAAAAAATGTTTGAACAGGTAAGTGCAGTTAAAGTGAGCAATGTAACATACAAGAAAATATATGGAACTACAAGCAGCAAGCTAGCAATAAATATGAATTGTAGTAATAGCACAGCTTGCACCAATGTTGAGTTGGAGAATATCTATATAACTTCAGTTGTGCCTGGAAAAAAGATTTTTGCTACTTGTAATAATGTTAAAGGAAAAGCCTCTTCAAACTCACCTCATGTATCTTGCTTGTCACAATGATAATTATACAGAAAAATATTTCATTCATCTTATAGTATATCCATTTTTTAAGATTGGTAATTGAATTTGACAAAAAAACTTAAGTAGTGATCCACTAAGGTTTGGAGTTAAGTGAGTATTATTAGATACCTCATAATTGTTATATACTACCTCCGTCCACTTTAATTGTCATAGTTTCCTTTTTTAGAGTCAAACAATAATAACTTTGACTAACATTTTACGATGTATTTTTTCATCATATGGATATGCAAAAAATTGGAATTTATAGTACTTTTTGTATAGTTTTTGAATATCTAATTTTTTTGTTTAAAATATCGAATTAATGTAATATAATTTAACTTTAAAAATTAGTCAATTTGATTTTCGATAGCACTAAAAAAATGGACACACGAAGTAGTCGAAGGGGGTTCGACATCTACTATATATACCTAAAAAATATTTTAATCATGTACAAATCATATAATTTTCCGCCGAAGGGGGGTCGGATGACCCCCAGTGGCTCCGCCACTATATATATATATATATATATATATATCGACTAACTAATTCCACATTTATAAGATATTCAATTTTGTTCTAACAATCAATAGTAGAGCCTTTAATGAGCTGAATCAGTTAAAAAAATGTTTACTGATTACTTTGATGACTGTATTTGCCATATAAAGCTTGCTGTCAGATTTTTTTATTTTTTGGATTTTCAAGTGAAAATTCATCATTTGTTGTATAAAACAATACAATATATATAATACACAATATATAATAAGGGCTCAAAAGTGACTAATAAAAATAAAACTATACACAAGTATCAACCCCGGACCTGGTGTCACCAGTATAAGAGTGTCTAAGCACAAAAAAGACTATACACATCAAATCTGTCTAATCAAAATACAACCTACATAGCAAGTATAAAAAGAGGAAAGTAGCAATCTCTGGAAGCAAAGAGCTCACCACAATCCAAATCAACGACAGTCGTGGGAGATCCAAACTTAGCGAGGGTGACTCCTACAAGGTGTTGCATTAGACAAATATGTAGAAGTGTAGTATTAGTATCAAATACGGGGTACTTAATAGACATCATAAGTCGATCGAGCTCAGATAGAAACTGTATAAATAAGAGAGATACGATAGTGCTAACACTACAATTTAACAACTAAAGAGAGATATACAAACCACTAATGATAGTGAAGATACTTATAATAAGAAGATGAAAACCAATACAAGACAATCACAACCAAATTGATAAAACAGGATGATGCACTACGAATGTGGCCAATGCATAAAAGTAGAAGCCCGACAAAGTTCCTTGAGCCTCCCTGTATAATCCCTGGGACTTAACAACTGATGAAATGCAATAAATATAACCCTGAATATCTTCTCGGGCTGCTTGGGATGTCTCCTTAAGCTGATCAATAAAAGTAAATGGATGAGTTAAAATAAGTATCTCTTTGGAACAAAAGACTCGGAAAAAAGTACATTTCCTTTCAAAATTTCAAGTTTCTTTAAATAAAAATCAGTAACACGCCCTTGGAGTCCAAAACAAGTAAAACTTGTGATAAAGTCATTTAAGTGTCTTAGGTACACCTTTCTTTCATTTTCGTTCAAAACATGTCAACAGTAGATGTTGTGCGCATGAATGCATACCAAACACAATAAATCCATTACAAATTCAATCATACCACAAAAATAATCGGGTAGACAGCCGTTGCAGTGTATTCGTTCTAACTTGGAGTTCCAGCCAGTCAAAGGCTTGAGGCCTACAAACCTATAATAATGAAGTAAAAAATCACAGTTAACAAAAAAAAAAGACACACAATCATACCAAATCATTCAACGCATATAAGCTTAAGGTTTAAGCAACCTAGAAGCATTCTAAGGATCCTATAACGGTAATCAAGACTACGACTAATCATAATCTAAGGTTTCAAGACTAAAAAGCTAAGTTAATAGCTCAAAAATGGCCAAAATACAACTAAGGATCATACAAACATATAATCTCATCCCAAAAAACCTTCCTAACGATCAATACTACTAAATTTATATAGAATCTAACTAAGCCAAGTCTAAAAGGGAGAAACCATAACCTACCTCAAGACCGAAATCACACCTAAACCTTTATTTAAGAGCTTTTCCCCTTCCAAGAAGCCTCTGAACGATGTCACACTATCAAATTAGAAATATAAATGTCACTATGAGTGAAATGATACCCAATTTGCTATATAAAAATTCAGGCCCAAAAATTGGGTCAAAATAGGACCATGGGACATGCGTGCAAAATCACAAAATCAACTGTGCCACAAGGTCCCAACTAGTTTATCACGATCAGAGATTACCCCGTAATCGTAACACGAAACTTAGAGCCATAAGTGACCCCAAACTAACCCATTGTCTGACATAACTCTATGATTCATACAAATAATGATTGCAGATAATTGATGTGTAAGCTAAATTCAAATAAATCCAAAACAACTGAATAGTAAAAATAGAATTCATTTGAACAAACCGTAAAGCTAAAACTATTCTGTGACTATCTGAAAGCCTCTATTAAGATGAGTTGCTTGGAAAAACATCCAACTAACTCTAACCATCTGAAACTAAAGGATTAACATAAAGAAGTAACAATAGCTCTTATCCTCGAAAAATGAGGAATTACCAAGCTCATTTGCTGAGATGATACAAAAGATGTACTAATCGCGAGCTGGATCACTGTCGCCGTTCCATTCGACGCGTCGCCGAAGTGCATTTTCACTTGCCGAACTGGCTTGATCAATGGGATACTTTGCTGGAAGATTCGGCGAGCTGGAGGCTAACTCGACGAGTCGCCGAGTGGCTTTTGCGAGCTTCCGCTTCTCTTTTCTTCAGCTTTTCCAAATTTGTCGCTCCTTTCCGCATTGTAATGTCCTTGCTTTGTCTTAAGCCTTCATTGATGCATATAAACACATTAACACATCAGTTATGAGCACAAAATAGGCATTGATGACACTAATTCATTAAATAATGAGCCCTAAATGAGTCGAAATTCCTGACTCATCAATACCCCCAACTTAAACTTTTACTTTTCCTCAAGTAAAATACAAGATCAATTAGGCCAACAGGGATGTCTACAAATAGTGCTCCTTGAGACTGAACATGAATGCACACAAGGTTCAATCCACACATGCAATTCTCAATTGGGCACTAAACGTTTCAAACTATGACTAGCCATCATCAAATAGAGTTCAAGGTCACAATACTCACTTCAAATGCAAATTCATGCCGAACAAGAGTATTCAAATGCCCTCACTTCAAGAATGATTTCATGCTCTCACAAAGCCAATCAAGGATCACAAATAAGGAATCAAAATCAATTCTCACATTCCCAATGAGAAAAACATGCATGATTTTATCCATAGGCTTACTCGTATTTTCTAACCAACACATCACTAGGCTCATGAAAGATCAAAAAGGTCTTTCAAGGCTTGTAATAGGACTGAGGGTAATGGTATGATAATTTTGGCTTAGTGACTTCTACCTTCATGAAACATGGTTCCAATTTCGCTTCTTGTCATTTTCTTTCATTCTTTTCATCTTCACAACTCATCCTTAGCCTATTCATAGCACACACAATTTTGTTATAGCTCATCGGACACCCCTTTTATTTCCACAACAATGCACAATTGATAAAAAATTATCATTTCTTTTGTTTTCTTTTTCTCTTTTTCCATTTTTTATATGGAGGGGTTCCATCATTTTCCACACATGCCTTCAAGGATGAATTTCACAAACTTCTTGCTCGATTTCTTTCCTCATTCTTACCACACCCCAACGTAGGCTTTTAGCCTAAGTTGGTTGTTCAAACACACCAATGCTTCATGAAGGTTTTAGCTGGGGAAGATAAGGTCATTTGCGATTATGTTTCATCCAAATAAAAGGTTAAGCTCAAATGGTGCCAAACTAGGTTCACACACTCACAAGGTTGTCACATAAAGGTATAACAATTAGGTTCACTCTCAAGAATTCATGCCTAAGATAATTTCCTTCATTCACCAAAGTTAGTCAATTGAACCAACGAGACAAGTTCTAGGTATCACCATGCCCATATTTCAAGTAATCCTCACCACACAAGGCATTCAACACAATCATTGATCATGACTCTACAAGTTAAGCTCGCATGCAATGGTCATTGCAAGACTCACATCGTCAATTTGACTAGTCACAATGAGATGCTAAGAGTTCACACAGGGTTTCTGCTACTCTAATTGCCTAGTTGGACTCTCACAAACATATTGTTCACCAAGAGAACTATTCAAGTCATTGATATTGATCACAACCGACACTCAAATGTACAAGAGAACAACAATCACATCATAATCAAACAATCAAGAGAAAGACTAATAATTCAAAGCCAATATTTGTCTAAAGAAACCATGGAAAAGTTTAAACAAAAATAACTAAAAAACAAAATATCCCAAAAAATGAAATAAAAACAAAATACAACCAAGAGGATAGGTATATAGATACCTTTACCCCACCAAAATAACTAAACGGTGTCCTCAATGTAAAATAGAAACTAGAAGTATCAACATGGAATAAAATGGAGGGAGAGTAAGGTTCAATGAATGAGAGGATGAAGTTGGAAATAAAAAGGTCAGAGGAGAAATTACTCTTTAATTTGTACGCCAATTGGTGAGCTGTACCAATTTTGCCGATCCACTTGGTGCGTCGTCGAGTAGACTCTAGCTTGCCAAGATTTACTGAAAGCCACCCCTCAGTTTGTGCAAAAGGACAAGCTCGATCGGGCTCGCCAATCCAACTCGGCAAATCATCGAGTAATTTGTGAGCTCACAAAATTTTACAGAGCTGTCCTCAATCTTTGCCTTCAAAAGGCGATGCATTTAGACGATCTAGGGGACCATTCAACGACTCATCGAGTTTTATTATCCCTCTCCCATTAGCCTTTCTTCCAAAATAGGAACTCTAACCTGCACATTCAACAAACGTTATTTGAAGTACAAAAGACTAAAACTTGGGTTGCCTCTCAAAAAGAGCATTAGTTAACATCGTGGCACGAGGTGGACATGCATTCAAGCATCTTCCAAATACGCCACCTCAATCGATGTCACGTTGAGACACTCTCCAAAGTATAGCTGCAGCCTTTGCTTGCAAAAGCCATGAAACACCGTATTACCTACAGTTGGAGGCAATTGAATAGCACCACCACATCCCAATTGATCCACATTGACATCATGACAGTTTCTGATGTCATCATTGTTCCCAAGTTGACTTGCATTGCTCCCATTCACACTCATCTCTTCACCTGTTTAGATCAATCAACAAAGAAACACAAATAAGAAAATTCTCCTACAACAAAATTAGGTCACAAAAACACTTCAATAAAAGAATTCTAAACACCATTTCCCGGCAACGGCACCATTTTTGATAACACTCAACTACACTTCTTTCAATTCAAAGTATAGGCAGTCGCTAACAAGTATAAACCCAACGATGAGTTGGGGTCAATTCCACAAGGAGTGATATGGTAAAGTATTCAATTACGAATTAAATTAGTGTTCTAATCTTTTGTAGAGTAAAAAGAGTACGCAACATAAACTAAATCAATGAGTATTAATGATCAATAACAAATGGGGGGATTTAGTAACCAATTTTCAACAAAGGTAATTAACAAGGGAATTGAACAATTAGAGAGAGGACCTTCGGAGTGTGAGCAATCAAATACTAATTTCACTCAATGGGGACATATTAATTACTTTAAGTTGTTAAATCTCAATGGGTAGGATAAGTTTTGAATATAATTGATATCTCTCAATAAGCTATCATGTTTCAACTGAGTTCTCTCGAACCTCAACAAGCTTAACAATACGAGTAACCCAATTCCTTAATTAAATGCACTTTCTCAGGGTAGATTGTAAAGATGCAAATCAATATAACTATCTATCATTCATTCTACTCTAAGCATATTTCTCAAGCAAGCATAGAGAGCTAAGCTAGAACCTAATTTAAAACTTTAGTTCATCAATAAAAACATGAATGAACAATTGAACCCTTTTCAAAACAACATTAAATTCAGTAATTAACAATACCCATAAGCTAATTTATGTATTCGATTAAATGATCACACCCCTAAGTAAAGGAGTTTTAGCCAAACATAGCAAAAAGTAAGAAATCGTTACCAAAAAAAAATATCCATCCTACATGTTAACAATCTGCAATGCTCAATGCCAAAATTAAGACTAGAAACCTCGAACTTCAAATCCAAGGTCCAAATCCTCTCCAAGAGTGTTCAATAATGTAAAAGTATGTAAAATCTCTCAAAACTAGGTAATACACTCTGTGGGAACTCAACACAATTTTTCTCTTTTCAAAAAATAAATTTATACGCTTCCAAAACTTTCCCAAAATCTCACAACGGAGTCCAATCGTCATTAGTCGAGATCTCCAAATGACTCAGTAATCCGCCAGAGTGCATATCTTCTCATCTTTTAGCTTGACTCATGTGTACAATTTTCTGGAAGATTTGGCGAGCTGGATCACTATCTCTATTCCATTCAATAAGTCGCCTAAGTGCATTTTTGCTCGCTGAAATGCCTTGACGAATGGACTACTTTGCTGGAAGATTTGGCGAGCTGGAGGTTCACTCGGTGAGTCGCGAAGTGGCTTTTGCGAGCTCCAACTTCTCATTTCTTCAACTTTTCCAACTTTTTTGCTCCTTTTCGCATCGTAATGTCCTTGCCTTGTTCTTAAGACTTCATTGCTGTATATACATATGGTAACATCAGTTAAGAGTACAAAATAGGCATTGAAGACACTAATTCATTGAATAATGAGCCCTAAATAAGTTTAAATTTCTGACTCATCAATAAGTACTTTGAATGGACTGAATATGTGAGATAAACACAATAATGTAACAAGCTAAACATGATAAATCAAAGATGTTGAACTGACTATAAAACTGATATAAATGAGTTTATGTATCGACCAAGTAAGACGCATGTAACAAATCAACATTATACTGAGTAATCTGAACTACAAGGTCATCAAATATATGAGATTGAATTGTGGAAAATACTATTTACCTACATACTCCATTTGAGCTGAGTTGAGTCCAGCCTATGTCCTAGATGGAAGGGTTGTAACACCCTGTATTTGAACTAGGCCAAAATAGCATCTTTCCAATATTGCAGATGCCAAACCACGCCGGCCACCCACAGCCCGTGGATGGAACCACAGATCGTAGGTGTGGTCCGTAGTTGGCCTGCCTAGCCATGGTCTAAAGGCCAAGAACTACGACCAGACCTACGGATCGTAGGTCAGACCACAGTTCGTGGTTTGAAGCCCCAGAAACCAAGTCTCTGATTACCAACGACGGTCCGTCGGTGGCAGCTGACAATTATTTTTTAGGTTAGTTGGGTATTTTCCTAATTAATTAATTCCTATACTATGTCATTTTTGCCTATGTCTAAGACCCTTATATAAGTATTTTTACCCCCAAATTCACCCCATTTAATTCATTCTTCCAAATTCCCATAAGAAAACCAAATTACTCTCCAATTATTCTCTCTCTAGAACCTGAAGAAGAAGAAGATTCAACCTAGGGTTTCAAGCTAAGGTTCCAATTTCTCTATTGAAGGCTAGCATTTGGACTCAAGGTATGATAGTTCTCATCCATGGATTCTTTCCATCCATGGAGTTCCCAAACTCCTCTATTTCAAAAGGTAGAATTCTCCAATTGAGTTAGGGTTTTCTTCAATTACCATGGGTTCTTTGCATTATTGAATTATGATCTTCTAAGCATGAATTGATGTTTTACTATGGTTTTATGATTTTTCCCCATGAACCCATGTAGTCCCCATATTTTTAAGTTATGAATCTTATGATGTGGAATTTTAATCTTCAAGGAAGAGTTTTATGAAATTTAGCATGTTATGAGAGAATTGCATGAAGTTATAATGAAATCCATATCTAACCCTTGTTTTCTAAATGTTGATGATTGAAAGAGGGGTTTTTGCCTTGAAAGATAATTTATGGAATAATGCATGTTTTCATGAGAATTATGAAATGTTTCAAGGATGCTTTGAGAGTAAAGTATCAATGATGATGATTATGATGTGTTATTGAAAGGATATTCTCATAAATAGATAACTAGCATGATGTGTAAGGTTTTCTCACATAGAAAAGATTCTTAGGTTGAAAGGCTTTCTCACCTAATTGAATCAAAGACAAGGAGCTATCTTAATGAAACTATCTTGAATTGGTAGTCCAAGGGCACCTTTTCATGAGTAATGAAGTCAAGTAAGAAATGACTATTCCATGGAATGTATGCTTAGCACCGAGTGGATATTGAATATGAGATGGAAGCTCTCACGTAGTAGAGTCTGGATTTCCAAAGTAATCCCACGAGATGGAGCCCTCACCTAGTAGAGTCCGGGTTTCAAGTAGCAAACTCCTTATCCCATATGTAACACCTCGTAGTCTAGTAGGCGCTAAGTGAGAGGGAAACAAGCCAAGAACAAGGGGCAAGATCCAAGGGAAAAGGGCAAGGCCAAGACTGCCCAATCTTGCCAAGGCACTACCCTCCACCACGGAGGCCTAGACGGCTCGTGGTGGTCACCACGACTCATGGTGTCACCCGTGGTGGTGAGGCAGTAGCTCCCCAAGGGTTTCCCAAGTTGGGCTCACCTTCACGAGCCACTTTGAAAGAGTAAGTATGAGATTATGCATGTCTTTATGAAATCTATGTAAATGTATTGAAGACACTTTGAGAGTAAAGTGTCAATGATTATGATATAGATGTTGTGTTGATTGAAAGGACATTCTCATGAACACATATGGACATTAATGTGAAAGTTTATAATGATAGAATGATTCTAGATTGAAAGGCTTGCTCACCTAAAATGAATCAAAGCATGTTGAACTAAGATAGCTTGAAGTAGTAATATGAGATCCCTTCATGAATATCTTTACTTGGTAAGACAAGACCATGCATGGTAGCTTGATGTAGGAGGTCTCATAGATAGATTTGGATTAAGAAATAGTACCCTTCCAATGGTTAGCTTGAACTAAGCACAATAGAGTGCTTTGAAAGGTAGCTTGACTTGGTGAGCCTACACCATATCATGATAGCTTAGATTGAGCAATAGTACCCTTCCTTTAGTAGCTTGGACTTGCATAAGGAATGTGCTTTCCATGATATCTTGGTCTAGCATAATGTGGTAATTTTCCTTGATAACCTTGAATTGGTAAATTATAACCATTCATGGATAATGACTTGTCGTGGATTAGTAAAGAAGTACTCTTCCATGAATAGTAAGATTAACTAAAGAGGGACAAGTCCCTAATAAAAGTAGCATGTTTATGATGAAGCAAGGTTACTTCAAAGAAGTATCATAAGTATGTTTTAATATGAGCTTCCTAGTATGAGAAATGATTAGCTTGG
The DNA here is from genome assembly GCA_029582725.1 of Solanum chiquidenum. NCBI lineage: Eukaryota > Viridiplantae > Streptophyta > Magnoliopsida > Solanales > Solanaceae > Solanum > Solanum chiquidenum. The sequence goes on along the minus strand of JAJOOS010000991.1, from coordinate 47,036 downwards.
ATAGTTGCCTTCCATGATATGTATGAATAGAGTTGATGGCCTATGAATTGAGTAAGAACAAGTTGAGGTTACTAGAGAAGTGTTCCTCTTATAGTATGATGAGTTATGTGCATTGAATATGCTTAGAACTTATGTTGCTATCTCTTATGCTTATAATCTATGTCTCATGTTGACTAATGCCTATGCTATGCTTATGTTGATGATTTATGCTAGCCGTCATATTTAGTACATGTTTGTAACACATCCTTTTGCCTACATTCTTATCAAATGTAGGGTTCGATGATATTGACTTCCATCCCCATGGCTAGGTTCATAGTAGATCAAGGAGTGAAGATTTGGTGAGTCCTCATAGCATTTGAGGATTTTATCATCATGTCCTTATGTCTTTCATTTTTATGTTTTAGAACTATTGTATGGGCTGTGTCCCAAGATATTCATGTTCTAGATGGTTTGAGACAGTGTAATAGACTTTCGCTTCGTTTTATGAAACTTTGATGTTATGATTTTTTTTTTTAAATTTCCACTCATTTCTATTATCTTATGTTATGATATGATAAGGGGCTTGTATGAGGCCTCTCGGGGTCTTGTACACCTTGTTACATCTAGGGGGTACCCCTGGGTCGTGACAAACTTGGTATCAGAGCACAAGGTTTAGAATGATTCTAGCATGTCTCAAAACCACATCAAGTAGAGTCTTGTTCATAAGTGTGAAGCGCATCACATTTATGAATGTGAGGCTACGAGATGGTTAGGAAGCTTCACTTCTTCATTACTCTAAGTCGTGCCATAGATTTTAACTCTATAAGGTCTTTATCCTAATCCTTACCCGATTGTCTACATGATATGACCACTACAAGGGCTAATGCTAGAAGGAATGAGGAAGATAATATGGAGCAAGAATTTCCTCTCCAAGATCCTCCTCAAGCTTTGATTGAACCTATAGCTGAGAATGTGACAAATACAGAGTTTAGGATGACTTTTCAAGTGTTGGCTCAAGCCGTGATGACCCAAGCCAATAGAGAGGTGGTAGCCCTCGTGAATCCAAATGTGGGTACGGTGGCGTTAAGAGTGAGGGATTTTATGAGGATGAACCTTCAGGAAATTTATGGCTCCAAAGTTGAGGAAGATCCTCAAGAGTTTATAGATGAGGTCTATAAGGTACTTGCTATTATGGGAGTCACTCTGGTAGAAAAGGCGGAGTTGACCGCTTATCAATTAAAAGGTGTTGCTCAAGTATGGTACAACCAATGGAAAGAGTCAAGGCTGGTAGGAGCGGGTCTTGTAGAGTGGGAAATGTTTAAATCAGAGTTTCTATATAGGTTCTTTCCCCTTGAGATGAGGGAATCAAAGGCGCATGATTTCCTTAACCTTCGTTGAGGAAGTATGAGTGTGAAGGGGTATGCTCTAAAGTTCACCCAATTGTCAAAATATGCTCCATCCCTAGTGTCCTACCCTAGGTAGGGAATACATAAGTTTATGTTGGGGGTGTCCGATCTAGTGGTGAAAGAATGTCGTACGTCTATGCTGATTAATGACATAGATATTGCTTACCTTATGACTGAGAAATGATAAGAGATAAGCATGATACTATATTGAGATTACTAAATATGAACTAACTAGATGCAATGACCAAGTTTATAACACGCTGAGACTGAAATCTGACTGTAACTAATAACATGGTCTATGCAATAGAATCTGACCATAAGGGAGCTACTAATAACCGGCATAAAACCACATGAGCTGAATGTGGAGTCCGATGTATACGCCTTATCGAGAGGAACCAATATACCCTGCCAGAGGTATAGAGACATGACTGGCGTGGTTACTAAAATGTAATGCCCACAGAGGGGACTTATAAACCTATGGGGGCACGTAGTTCTGGGACTTGATGGTGACTGACCCTAGTTCACTCGGTATTAAGCTACTCCCAATTGATTATGTAATTAACAATTTATGAATGAATTTCTATAACACTGGATAGCTTAATATACTGACATGCTAACTGAAAATGCAACATTAATGTATTAATAATGAAACATTCAAATATGAGGCATGTATATCTAAAATAACTGACATAGCATGTGTAATTCATGAACTAAAATAACTATATATCTAGGGTTCTGAATTTATGAAATAATCTACACAAAACGATACTAAAATCATGATAATATGATTTGGATAATTTTAACAGCTACAACCCAATAATTTCTAATATTCAAGAAACCCTAGGTCTAGATAATATTAAGGGAATCAAGATTTTGACTGATATCTAAGGACATAATGGGTGAAACAAACCCACTAGTGAAATCCCACATACCTGGTGACAAATTTCACGGCGAAATCTTTCGATTTCGGGGGCTAGAGCAGATGAAAACTCACTGCGTTCTTGAACTAGGGTTGCTAGACTTTCTCATTTTTTTTTGCTCTAAGTTTGATGAATTTTTGGTGAATAATTGAGTAGGTTAGGTTTGAATTTGTTTACTAGCCTAAAGCTGACCAAAACAACATAGTTTAGGGGTTAAACGACCTAGTTTAGGGGTCCAACACATAAGGAAAAGACCAAACGACCCCTGACTTAAAAGTCTATTGAAGCTGAACATAGGCTGACCGATGGTCCGTGGACTGACCCACGGTCCGTGGACTGACCCATGGTCCGTGGACTGACCCACGGTCCATCCTGTCAACCGTGGATTGGTTTCAGAGACTTGGTTCTAGGGCTTTGATCCACAGGCCACGACCACGGGCCGTGGTCTGATCTACGGTCTGTGAGTCCGGCCGTGGGTCAACACAACCATTTTTCCTGAGCTGATTTTGGGAAGGCACTTCACGGGCACTACCACGACCCGTCGTCAGGACCACGGCCCGTGAAGGGTTCCGTGGTCTGATGATTAAGCCAAGTGGTCTCTGCCTGGCGACAACGACTTGCCAGCACGGTCCGTGAGGTGGTCCACAGCCCGTGAAGGGTCCTTTGGTCCACTACTTCTGGACTAGTGTGAGTCCACGGTTAGGTCAACAGACTGTGGTCCCTTTCACGGTCCATTAACCCTGTCGTGACTCACCTGTTGCTGCTGGTTTTCTGCTCAATTTTCTAAGTTTGGGTTCCGAGGTGTCACATGAAGTTAGTTCCACCTGAATTGCATCTTTCCATTTTGGCCAATCACTCCTCTATCTATATTCCTCAACAGATTTTGGTTCATGATCATCCTCTTGTTGCATTAATTCAATAACAATATTATTGTAACACCCCGTATGCTAGAAAGACCAGATTGCAGAAAACCAGAAGTTGCAGGTGCTACCAATGGGGACCACCCACGAACCGTAGGGTGACTAACGGATGGTAGGTGGGGTTCGGGGTCGGCCACCTGCAACTCCTTCCCAGAACCCCCTAGAAGATCAAGCTAAGTCTGGACCCATGCTAGGATCTATGGACCGTAGGTTAGACCTACGGACCATAGGTTAGACCACGGTCCGTGGTCCAGGCCGTGGTTCAGACTCTCCAGATCCCAGTCTTTGAAGCCAAACGACGGCTGACCAGGAAGACCGTAGGTCCATCCAGGGTTCGTTGGTCAGGCTCGTCTGTTGGACCCGACAACTTTTAAGTCAGGGGTCATTTGGTCTTCTCCCTATGCGTTGGACACCTAAACTAAGTCATTTAACCCTTAAACTACGTCCTTTTGGTCAGTTTTAGCCTAGTAACTTAATCATACATTACCCTAGTCAATTCATTCACAAAAAATTCAATCAAACAAGAGAAAAATGAGAAGAAACAGTCGACCAAACCCTCTCTAAGAACGCAACAAGGTTTCCTCCAGTTCCAACCCCAAAAAAGAAAGATTTCTCCGTAAAATTCTTCACCAGATATGTGGGATTTCACTAGTGGGTTCCTTTCGTCAGAATTCAGTCAGATTCTTGATTCCCTTCATTATATTTAGACTTAGGGTTTCTAGAAATTCAAATTATTGCTGTGATTTAGCTGTTAGATTAATCCTAATCATAATATTATGTTCGTAACTATGTTTCATAATTCATGTATGAAATTCAGAACCCTAGCTGTGTAGATTCGTTTAGTTCATGAATCAGACTTGCTAGGTCAGTTTATACAGATATACATGAATCAGTTTTCAAATGTTTCATTATCAGTACTTAATATTGTAGTTCAGTTAGCATGTCACACTATCGAACTATCCAATTATGTCAGTTATGTTGTATTTTATACATTCTATTGGGAGTAAGCTTAATACCAAGTTGGACTACGGTCAGTCACCCTCATAGTCCCAGAACTATGTGCCCCCGTAGGTTAAGTCTCCTATATGGGCATTATACTTAGTGATCACGTCAGTCATTCCTTTATACCCCTAGAAAGGTATATTGGGTCCTCTCAATGGGGCATATACATCAGACTCCACGTTCAGGTCACAGTTTTTTATGTCGGTTATTAGTAGCTCCCACAGTCAGATTCTAGTGCATTGACCAGGTTACCAGTTAAATGTTCCATATTCAGTTTCAGTATGTTATGAACTTGGTCATTGCATTGAGTGTAGTTCATGTTGATTATGTTCAATATATGCTTCATGTTCATTTTATATCATTGATCAGTATGTTTTATTCAGTTATGTATATATTGTTCAACTTTATCCTATCCTGCATGCTCAGTTCTTTTCAAGTACTGACGCATACTATGTGCTACATCTTCTCGTGATGTAGGTTCAGGTCCTTAAACATTCAAATCATGTGTAGATCGGTTCTCGATCCCTATTTAGCAGCATCAGTTGTGAGTCATCATTCTTCGAGGACAATTGACATGTTTTATATTCTTTCTTTCCCTTTTAGTTTCAGTTTTGCTAGAGTTAGCTGGGGATATCTCCTAGCATATTTAGTCAGTTAGAGGCCTTTATTCAGACATAGTTAGATTTAGTTTTAGCTTGGACTTTGGTCTTTCAGTTGTCATTAAACTCACAGTTTATATATTCAGGTGGTATTGGGTATTCCCCATTTCCGTTAATATCATGTTTTAAGCTTCCACACAATATTTATCATTTTAGTTTATCTTAGTATACTCATGATATGCCAGCAGGGTTAGCTTGGGGTCACTCGTGATCCTAAGTCCAGTGTATATGTCAAGGGGGTAACCTCGGGGCATGAAAAACTTGGTATCACAACATAACATTTTAGAGTCCTAGGATATCTGAAAAGCCGCACTAAGTAGAGTCCTTTTCATGGTGTGAAGCACGCTACACTTATGGAGGGGAAGCTACGAAGTGTTTTAGGAAAAAAATCACTTTCTTGTTATTCTTATCATGTGTGGGTATGATCTATTTTCTAACTCAATGTTATGCATTTCAGATCATGCCTCCTCGTATAGCTTACGCAAGAAATGCTAATGCCCGCAATGCTAATGTAGTCCCTCCAGTCCCAGACCATGAGGTTTCGAATGCAAAGTTTTGGAATGCCATTCAACTTTCGGCTCAAAGTGTAGTCAACCAAAACAATCAGCAGGTTCCAATTCCTACAAATGCTAGTGGTGGATCAGTGGCAGCTAAGGTTCGTGATTTCGTTAGGATGAATGCACCTGAGTTTCTAGGGTCGCAAGTGGGTGAAGACCCTTAAAACTTTATTGATGAGGTCAAGAAGATCTTTGGATTGATGCAAGTGACTGGAAATAATAGGTAAAGTTGGCGTCCTACCAGCTCAAGGATGTAGCTCACATTTGGTTCACTTAATGGAAAGAAAATAGGGGTGAGAATACAGCTCCTGTGACTTGGGATTGTTTTATCAGAGCTTTTTTGGACAGGTTCTTTCTAAGACAGTTGAGAGAGGTAGAAGTTCAAGAGTTCATGAATTTTAGGCAAGGTTCTATGTCAGTCCAAGAGTACGAACTCAAGTTCACCTAGCTCTCCAGGTATGCTCCATATATTGTTGCCGATCCCAGGGCGCAGATGAGTAAGTTTCTTTTTGGAGTATCTGACTTGGTGAAGACAGAGTGTAGAAATCTTATGTTGTTAGAGGACATGAGTATCTCTAGGCTAATGACTCATGCTCAGCATGTTGAGGGAGATAAGCTTAGGGAATAGGCTAAGGACAACAAAAAGGCTAGATTAGGTAACTATGAGTACTCTCAACAGAAATTTGGCGGTGGAAATTGCTCGCAGTTTCAACAAAGGTCTTCAGTTCTAGCACCTTTATTTTTCAGTACTCCATCCCCCAGGTTTCGACAGGATCAGAAAGGTAGGGCATCAGGCTTTAAGTCTCAGGGGAATGTTTCAGGTACTAGAACCTACCCAAATTTTCCAAAGTGTGGTAAGAACCATCCAGCTGAGTGTCTTGTAGGAAAGGATGGATGTTTTGGGTGTGGTTAGTCTGGTCATAGGTTGAGGGATTTCCCTTCTTCTAAACAGGGACAATGAGGTAACAATAGTAGGGCTCAGTCTACAGTTGCAGCAGCACCAGCGGGTCACCCCACTCAGAAGGGTGCTTCATCTAGTACAAGTTGTGGTCAGCGCCAGAACAAGCTGTATGCTCTCCAAGCTCGCCAGGACCAGGAAGATTCTCCTGATGTGGTCACTAGTACGTTGCGATTCTTTCATTTAGATGTCTATGCTTTGTTAGATACAAAGGCTACTTTTTCCTTTATAACTCCTTATGTAGTAGTAAACTTTGGTGTCAGTCCCGAAACTCTCTCAGAACCCTTCTGAATCTCTATTCTAGTTGGTGACTAGTCATAGCTAGACAAGTATACATAAATTTCCCTGTTAGAGTCTCTCAGAAAGTCACCTCAACAGATCTTGTAGAGTTAGAAATGGTAGACTTTGGTATCATTCTAGGCATAGATTGGTTACATTCCTGCTGTGCCTCAGTCGATTGTAGAACTAGGATCATTCACTTTCAGTTTCCAAGCAAACCAGTCTTAGAATGGAAGGGTAGTAGCTCAGTGCCTATGGGTCTATTCATTTCATACCTTCAGGCTAGAAAGATGGTCTCTAAGGGGTATCTCTATAATCTAGTTCAGGTTAAGGATCAAACTCTGAAACAACAACTCTCGAGTTTGTTCCAGTAGTTAATGAGTTCCTAGAAGTGTTTCCAAAAGATTTTCCTCGAGTTCCTCCTAAAAGGGAAATCGACGTCGAAATTGATCTCCTTCCAGGTACCCAACTTATTTCAAGTCCTCCTTACAAAATGGCTCCATCTGCGCTTAAGGAATTGAAAAAGCAGTCGAAAGACCTTCTAGATAAGGGCTTCATCAGACCTAGTATTTCCCCACGGGGTGCTTGGTGTTGTTCGTGAAAAAGAAAGATGGTTCTCTCCGAATGTGCATTGTGCATTGATTATCGGCAGTTGAAGAAAGTCACAATCAAGAATAAGTACCCTATCCCGAGGATTGATGACTTGTTCGATCAACTTGAGGGTGCTAGCCATTTTTCGAAGATAGACCTCAGATCCGATTATTATCAGCTCAATATCAGAGATAGTCACATTTCGAAAATAGCCTTTAGAACTCGGTATGATCATTATGAATTTGCAGTAATATCATTTAGACTAACCAATGCTCCTGTAGATTTCATGGATTTGATGAACAGGGTGTTCAAGTAGTACTTGGACTTGTTCGTTATCATCTTTATTGACGATATCCTCATTTACTCTTGAAATCAGGAAGAACATACGACTCATTTGAGGGTTTTCCTATAAAGTCTCAAAGATTGCCAGTTATTTGCTGAGTTTAGTAAATGTGAGTTTTGGTTACAATCTGTTGCTTTTCTTGAGCATATTGTGTCTAGCAAAAGGGATCCGAGTAGATTCTCAGAAAATAGAGGCAGTGAAGCAATGGCCCAGACCTACCTCTCCTACATACATCAGAAGTTTCTTGAGTTTGGCGGGTTATTACAGAAGGTTTTTGGAAGGATTTTCATCCATAGCTTTTCCATTTACTAAGTTGACTCAGAAAAAAGGTAAGTTTCAGTGGTCAGATAATTGTGAGAAGAGCTTCTCAGAACTGAAAAACTAAGTTCACTACATCTCCTCTTTTGACTCTACCAGAGGGTTTAGACGGTTATGTGATCTATTGTGATGCATCTAGAGTCGGCCTAGGTTGTGTGTTGATGCAGAGAGGTAAGGTTATAGCTTATGCTTCTAGAAAGCTTAAGGTGCATAAGAAGAACTATCTGACTCATGACCTCGAGCTTGCAGCTACAGTATTTCCCTAAAGATTTGGAGGCATTACTTGTATGGTGTTCACGTAGATGTGTTCACAGACCATAAGACCCTTCAATGTGTGTTCACCCAGAAAGGGTTGAATCTTCGCCAGAGGAGGTGGCTTAAATTCCTCAAAGAATATGATATGAATGTGCTTTACCATCCTAGTAAGGCCAATGTAGTAGCTGATGCTCTTAGCAGACTATCTATGGGTAGTGTAGCACATGTTGAGGAAGAAAGGATTGAATTAGCGAAGGATGTTCACCGACGTACTGGCTTAGGAGTTTACCTTATGAGCATATCATAATGGGTCAGAATCTTCATTGTTAGTGCAAGTTAAGGAAAAATAAGACAGTGATCCTATATTGCTTCAATTGAAGGGTGCAGTTCATCAGCATAAAGTTGAGGTTTTCTCCCAAGGGGGAGATGGTGTGTGTCACGACCCGAGCCTACACCCAGGATGTGACATGGCGTACAAGACTCCGAAGAGCCTCATACAAGTCTCATAGCATTCATGGATGGAACTTCTTTACCATTCTATTTTTAACATTCCGATTTAAGATCCCAACCGGTACTTCTAAACTAGGAAGGTTCTCATTAAGCAACTCTTGCTTACAAACAACCCTACCAACACCACTCAAGGTGAAAATTAAAGTCAACCTAAATCATGAACATCAAGGACAGTCAATGACCTTTCTATCTAAGAACATTATCTCCCCCTTGGGAGCAAGCCTATACAAACTCTTTTCAACATCACTTCTTTCAATTCTAAGGTCGGAGCAAGTGATCACTAAACCTTCACACTCATCGCACAAGATGGTTCTAAACCATGGTGAATTACATTTCTACATCCTTTTAAATGAGTCTACTCACTCAATATCTCTAGGAATCACTTAAAACACGACTATTCAACATCTCTTTCAACACACTTCAAAACTCATCATGTCCTTCTACCAACAACACACATAACCATAATGCAATCCATTCATACTAAAGACAACATCACAATCAATCATCCCAAATCTATCAAGTCGTATAGCCATAATTGGCATCACAAACAACTTTTCCTCCCTCACTCCTTCTAGCATAAACCCTTCGAGTGGTCATATCCTAAATACCATCGGATAAGGAATAAGAGAGAGAAATTATAGAGTTAAACTCTATGGCACGACTTGAAGAATGAAGAAGTGAGATTTTCCTAACATCCAATAGCCTCCTATTCATAAATGTGGCGTGCTTCACTCTATGAACTAGACTCTACTAGATGTGGTTTGAGACATCCTAAAACCATCCTAAAATCTTGTGCTATGATACCATGTTTGTCATGACCCGAGCCTACACCCTGGACGTGACACGGTGTATAAGACTCCAAAGAGCCTTATACAAGCCTCATAACATTCATAACATAATAACATAGGAGAAATAGTGCAGAATTTTAAAACTCTTCTTTACAATCGAAGTCATTTATTTCATAAAACCAAGTGGAAGTCTTTCTATACTTTGTCTCAAAACCATCTACAATACTTTGAATAAAACTTTGGGACTTAACCCATACAAAAGCTTCTAAACATAAAGTAAATGACATAAAGGGAAAATTGTGGGTTTGTCCTCAAAACTTTGAGGACTCACCAATTCTTCAACTCCATGCTCCTTAGAAACCCATCTTCCAATTATAGGACATGAAATCTCCAAACACTACTATTTGGTAGAAAATGAAGAAATATGGGTTAGCACAAATAATGAACTAAGTATGATAGCCATGCAAAAACCATGCTTAAAATGGACATTTTGGTTGGAAACCATGCATATGCCAATTTTGAGAAAACATCATGAACATAGGTATAAAAGGCATAAGATACGAGTATAATCACCATACAAGCCATTTCATAACTTTAGAACATATTTAATATATAAGTCATTTCCTCACATTAGAGCCTTCACCTTAAGTAACCCCAAGCTATACTTTGTACAATGTATGAATAGCGTCCCATACCACCTCCACACTAAGTACCACATTAAGGCCACCAAAAGTGAACTTACCAATCATCCTTTTCATCTTTCGACAATACTCATACAAGGAACATAAATATTTCATAAGTCATGACAAGGAAAGTAACTCATAATAAAATCCAAGTATAGCATGTATCATTACATTTAAGCATATAAGTCAACATTCTTCATTTGATTCATTAAGAGAACCTTCATTCATTAGTCATTAAGACATTAGAGAACTCACTATAGCCCTCTCCAAGCCTACTCGTGCAATGCATGAATGGCATCCCATACTACCACCCACACTTCATAGAACCTCTTGAGTGACCATAGTGCACATCTCACATGATGGGAATGAGCGTTTAACCGACACAGACCATGTGAGCTTAACATGGAATCCGATGTACTATCCCATATCGTAAGGGTTGGTCTACTTGCCTTAGGAAGGACCGGTAACTTTTTAGCTTAAGTGGATCCACTAGCTAATATCCTATGTGGGCACATAGTTATGGGATAAGAAAGATGTTCATTGAAACCCGACCTAAACATGAGGAGAGCTTCCATCTTACCAAATTCACTCGGTGCTTAGCCTCCATTCCCATAGAGTATTTCATTTTCATTAACATTATTGTACTTGAGAGGGCCACCAACATTAGGTATACTGCCCCAAGGTACATTACACATGAAATGGCCACCACCATTAGGTCTACCGAATCAAGGTACCTTACATGGATAGCTCATTGAATCCTCAAAAAGATGCCACCACCATTAGGTCTACCGATTCAAGGTTAATAATTTCACACATGAAAGGGCTACCACCATTAGGTCTACCGATTCAAGGTTTATCATCACATTAGTTTCTAGATTCATCACGAAGAGATACCAACATTAGGTCTACCGGTTGAAGACATAACCTAGAATACTTCATCATTCATTTATGAAAGGGCTACCAATATTAGGTCTACCGGTTCATGTTCTTTATGCTAATATACATTCATTACACAAGAAGAGGATGCCTAAGCCTACCTATTCAAGATACATCAATCAACATTCCTTTCATTTATACAAGAAGAGGAAGCCTAAGCCTACCAATTCAAAATACAACATTACATTGAAGAAACCCTTCACATTCTTTCATCATAATTCATGAGTGTTAATTGAGAATATGATTTCAATAATAACATAATTACATTCTAAACATAATCATAACACTTTCATTGTAACCACATATATATACTTCACATCATAATCATACATAAATCCTTCATGAAATTGCCCTCCAAGGCTATGAATCAATCTAAACCCAAACATCTATAATACTACATTAGATAAGGGAAATATCATGATTCAATAACTAATTCCATATAGACATAAACAATTCAACTTACTTTCATAATCAACCAATTCCCAATCACAATTCACAACTTAGGGTTTTGGGGGAAACATGGGTTCATTGGACAAATTCACCATAATTCATCATTAATTCAAAAATCCATTAATAATTCATCATATATAAACCTTTGAAAACATTTTGGAATTGAACCCATGCATAGATTGGAAACCCTAGGTTTTTTTGGGGGATTTTGGAAACATTAAAATCATCTTTTGAAGGGGCTCCTTGGGTGGAAAATAACCAAGGATGAAAAATACCATACCTTAATGGAGTTTAACTCAAAATTTGAGAAGAAACACTTTGGTTCTTTAAGCCCTAGCCTCCACTCCTTCTTCTTCAATGGAGGTTTCTAGAGAGAGAAATATTGAGAGGGAAGAACTTTGGAGTTTTGATTTGGGTATTTGAGAATAATGCAGTAGAATAGGTGTTTAAAGGCTTAAAATAAGTTATATACATGAATTAAAACAATTAAAAATAACCCTATTAAATAACCAACTGATTTGGAAATTACCAAATGACCCTCAATTTAGGCAGCCCGTCCAGGGACCACGACCACTTTGACGGCTCATCAAGGGCACCACGTGGTGGTGCCCGTGGTACCTTGGCCAGTGTCCCTCCTCAACTTGCAAGCCTTCATGAGCCTAAGGCAAGACCACGAGACCTCCCACGATCCATGGTCAAGACCACAAGTTGTGGTAGAGGTCGTGGTTCCTAGGAAGTAGCTATGGCTTGGGGCCTTGGCCTCCACAATGCCAAGGCAAGACCACGAGATCTCCCATGATCCGTGGTCAAGGCCACAAGTCGTGGTGGAGGTCGTGGTTCCTTAGGTAGTTTTTAGGCCTCAAGGCCTTGCTTCCCACATGCCTCAGGGACTTTTACGAACCCCTTCATGGACCGTGGTCAAGACTACTGGTCGTTAAAGTAGTCATTGTCCTTGGGCAGTGCTTGTCCAAGCTTTTGAAAGCCTTGGCCTTTAGCTTAGGCTTGCCTCTTTTGGCTTGGCACTATACCTTGCAACCCTCAACCAAACCTTAGAAGGTTTTCTAAACTACGGGTTCTAGCACGTACCTTGACATTTAACCACTAAACCCCTTAACCCCTGATGTTACCCCTCATATTTAGGCTCTAGTTTCACCTACTAGATTTTGGGTCGTTACAATGTGCTTCACTACAAGGGTCATTTATGTGTTTCTAAGGTGGATTAATTGAGACAACAGATCCTTTCAGAAGCCCATAACTCCAAGTATTCTATTCATCTAGGCGCCACTAAGATGTACCGTAACATGCGGGAAGTCTTTTGGTGGAATGGCATGAAAAGGGATATAGCAGATTTCATGGCTAAGTGCCCTAATTGTCAGCAGTTGAAGGTAGAACATCGAAAACCGGGAGGTATGACACAAAATTTCAACATTCCTACATGGAAGTGGGAAGTGATAAACATGGACTTCATTACAAGTTTACCTTGTACTCACAGACAACATGAGTTAATTTGGGTGATAGTAGACAGAGTTACTAAGTTTACTCACTTTTTGTCTATTAAGACTACAGATTCGGCGGAGGACTATGCCAAGCTTTACATTAATTAGATAGTCAGGTTACATGGGGTTCCTTTGTGTATCATCTCAGATAAAGGTCCTCAGTTTACCTCTCATTTCTAGAAGTCATTTCAGAAAGGTCTTGGTACTCAGGTTAACCTCAGTACACCATTTCATCCACATACAAATAGTAAGGCAGAGTATACAATTTAGACCTTAGAGGACATGTTGAGAGCTTGCATGATCAAATTCAAGGATAGTTGGGATGATCACCTTCCTCTTATAAAGTTCGCCTACAATAATAGCAACCATTCCAGTATGTAGATGGCCCCTTATGAGTCATTACATGGCCGTAGATGTAGATCTCAAGTTGGTTGGTTTAAAGTAGGTGAAGCAGCCTTGATACGACTAGATTTGGTTCATGAAGGCATGGAAAAAGTTCAGCTCATCAGAGATAGACTTAGGACAACCCAGAGTCGTTAGAAGTCCTATGCAGATGTAAGGAGAAGGGACTTGGAGTTCCAAATTGATGATTGGGTTTTCCTGAAAGTGTCACCTATGAAGGGGTGATGAGATTTGGCAAGAAAGGGAAGCTCAATCCTAGATATGTAGGCCGTTACAAGATCGTGAAAAGGGTTGGTAAAGTGGCTTATGAGTTAGAGTTGTCAGCAGAACTATCAGCAGTCCATCTGGTCTGTCACATTTCGCTGTTGAAGAAGTGTGTGAGTGATCCAACGTCTATAGTACCATTGGAAAGTGTTTGTTGTGAAGGATAGTTTCACTTATGAGGATGTGCCAGTTCAGATTCTTGATCGTAAGGTTCGAAGGTTGAGAAACAAAGAAGTCTTTTCAATTAAGGTTATGTGGAGGAGTCAGTTCGTAGAGGGAGCTACTTGGGATGCAGAAGCAGCCATGAAGGCCCAGTATCCTCATCTCTTTCCTTCCGATTCCATTCCAGCTTGAGGTAATAGTTCCTCTCCGATCTTTCAGTTACTCATGCGTAAATTCAGTCTTAGTATTTTGTTCCTTCATTTAATTTTGCATTTTCAGCATATTTGAATGTTCTTGGAACTTAGTTCAGTCAGATTTCAGTTTCCAATACTTAGTGGTTGGGTTTGCAGCTCATTCCCTCTATATTCAGTTAGTATCGTCTTCATTCGAGGACGAATGTTCCTAAGGGAGGGGGGGAATAATGTAACACCCCGTATGCTAGAAATACCAGATTGCAGAAAACTAGAAGTTACAGGTGCTACCAACAGGGACCACCCACAGACCATAGGGTGATCCACAGACCGTAGGTGGGGTCTGGGGTTGGCCACCTGCAAATTCTTCCCATAACCGCCCAGAAGATCTAGCTAAATCTGGACCCACGCCAGGACCTATGGAGCGTAGGTCAGACCACGGTCTGTGGTCTAGGCCATGGTTCAGACCCTCTAGATACCTGTCTCTAAAGCCGAACAACGGCTGACCAGGACGGACTGTAGGTTATCCATGGTCCGTCGGTCAGGCCCATCGGTTGGCCTTGACTGCTTTTAAGTCAGGGGTCGTTTGGTCTTTGCCCTATGCATTGGGCACCTAAACTACGTCGTTTAACTCGTAAATTATGTTGTTTTGGTAAGTTTTAGCCTAGTAACTTAATCAGACCTTACCCTAGTCAATTAATTCACCTAAATTTGATCAAACTAGAGAAAAAGGAGAAGAAACAATCGACCAAACCCTCTCCAAGAACGCAACAAGGTTTCCTGTAGTTCCAGCCCCAAAATCAAAAGTTTTCTCCTCGGAATTCATCACTAGGTATGTGGGATTTCACAAGTGGGTTCCTTTCGCCGGTTAGGTCCCTAGAATTCAGTCAGATTCTTGATTCCCTTCATTATGTTTAGACTTAGGGTTTCTAGAACTTCAGATTATTGTTGTGATTTAGCTGTTAGATTAATCCTAATCAGAATACTACATTTTCATAACTATGTTGCTTAATTCTTGCATGAATTCAGAACCCTAGTTGTGTAGATTCGTTTAGTTCATGAATTACACTAGCTAGGTCAGTTTATACATATATACATGCATCAATTTTCAAATGTTTCATTATCAGTACTTAATGTTGCATTTCAGTTAGCATGTCAGACTCTCGAGCTATCCAGTTGTGTCAATTATGTTGCATTTTATACATTCTATTGAGAGTAAGCTTAATACCGAGTTGGACTAGGGTCAGTGATTTGTGTTTCTAGCATACCTCATCCAATTCTAGGTGCAAACAATCGTCAAGCAATATAAAACCCAACAAATACTTGGGGCTGAACCCACAGGGAGCGATACGTGTTCAAATTCAGTTATGAAGTACAAATAAATAGTTATAGGAATAGAAATTATCGAAAAAGACAAATAAACAAGTCAAAGGGGAGGACATCAATTGTCAGATGGGGGATTTTGGTCTGTAATTATCAGCTACGACACAATCAACCAACAATGAAATAACAATATAGGGAGGAATTATCGGGATGTGATTGATTATAGGCAAATTTCGCTATATGGATTTGAAACTACTAATAAATAGCTAAATATCAGTGGGTAAGCTGGGTTATGATTGAAATAGATTTCTCTCGAACAACTAATTTGATTCAAGTGATTTCTCTTGAACATCAACAAGCTTAACAATTAATAACAGCCCACAACCTTAATGCATCCTCTCTCTCGAGCAAGATGGGTAGGATTTGGTTTAACATTTACTCTTTTGAGCTGAACCCACATCAACCCAATACCTACAAACCATTAATCAAAAACTTTGGTTCAAAAACTCCTTTCTCAAGCAAGCTATTAGAACTGCATTTGCTATACAATTTTCATAGATTAAAACACAGCTAATGATTAAACCCACTTTAATATAGCATTTAAATTAGTAATAATCAATACCTATAAGCTAATTCAACCCATAATGACAAAATCACACCCCAATAATTGGGGTTTTAGCTAAACATTATAAAACGGTAAAAACATTACCAACTAGATTATCCATCAGCTGGGTAATAGTCTCCAAGCCTTTACAATGTTTTCCAAAAGTCAAATTCAAACACCCACTTGCAAATCTTCAAGTTTGAGCCTCCAAAAAGCTTCAAAGTCTACAATGGATCTCTAAAACTCAAAAGAAAACTTTACTCAATGATAGCTCTATTTCCAAATACTAAATTTTCAGTTCAAAATTCAATTTATAGTTGCCCAAACTTTGACCTAAAAATCCATTAGGCGAGGTAAGACGGGATCGCCGAGTGGTTCGGTGATCCTCCCTTTGTTCTCTTCCATCGCCATTTTGTATTAGTTCTCAGTATCTTTAAGTCCTGTAAGTTTAAGCAATCCATTTTGTCATGGCGGAACTAATCAAAGATTTACCGTCTGCCCATAGCTATTGCCGACTTAGTTTCTTCCCTCAGGGCTGGCACACTGGAACTTTATGCGATCTAAAAAGCCACTCGGCGGTTTGCCGAGTGGTCTTGGCGATCACTAGGACTGTTTTTGTCCGCTTCTTCAGTTTGTTTTGTTCTTTTTTGCCTGTTAGTGTCCTTGCATTGCTTCTTAGTCCACATACCTGAAAATCAAAACTTTAACATTAGTTTATAGCATAAATTAGGCATTTGAGGATTCTAAAGCTATCTAAACGAAGCCCTAAATGAGTCCAAATATCAGATTCATCAGTTAGTCATCCTCATAGTCTAAGAACTATGTGCCCCCATAGGTTAAGTCGCCTCTGTGGGAATTATACTTAGTGATCACGGTAGTAATGTATTTATACCTATGGCAAGGTATATTGGATCCTCTAGATGGGGCGTATACATCAGACTTCACTTTAGCTCACGTGGTTTTTTTATCGGTTATTAGTAGATCCCACAGTCAGATTCTAGTGCATTGACTAGGTTACCAATTATATGTTCAGTATTCAGTTTCAGTATGTTATGAACTTGGTCATTGCTTTTAGTGTAGTTAATGTTAATTATGTGCAATTTATTCTTCATGTTCATCTTATATCATTGATCAATATGCTTTATTCAGTTATGTATATATTGTTCAGCTTTATCCTATCCTGCATGCTCATTACCTTTCAAGTATTGACGCATACTCTGCGCTACATCTTCTCGTGATGTAGGTTCAGGTCCTCAGCATTCAGATCACGTGTAGATAGGTTCCTGATTCGTATTCACCAGCATCAGTGGTGAGTTCTCATTCTTCGAGGATGATTGGTATGTTTTCTATTAAGTCTTTCCCATTTAGTTTCAGTTTTGCTAGAGTTAGCTGGGGACATGTCCTAGCATCTCTAGTCAGTTAGAGGCTTTTATTCAGACATAGTTAGATTCAATTTTAGCTTGAAGTTTTATCTTTCAGTTGTCATTAAGCTCATAGTTTATATATTCATGTGGTATTGAGTATTCCCCATTTCAGTTTATATTATGTTTTAAGCTTCCGCATAGTGTTTCTCATTTCAGTGTATCGTAGTAGGCTCGTGATATGCCAGCAGGGTTGGCTTGGGGTCACTCGTGATCCTAAGTCCCATGTATACGTCAAGGGGTTAGTCTTGTGGCGTGAAAATTATAAGCAAAAATATTTTCGATAATTCTATTATTTTTGTTTCATATTTTTTTTGATGAAATATAAATTATTGAGATCTCTTCACTATATTTAGGCGCCTGAACCTCTTCCAATGTTTCATCAATTATGTTTCCTAGCTCTTCTTGAGGAGGTTCTTTCATATTATGATCATCTTGATCATTTGATACTTTTCTTTTGCGAAGATTTTTATCTTTAAGATTGATCCATTTACCATTTTTAAGCATTCTTTAGCCTCATTTGAATTAATTAAATGTCCTATCGGAACATCAATTCGAATTGGAGTATTAGAAGTTGGAATATGAGATTTAATAACTCTTGATAGGCCAATGAATGCATCTGGCAGTTGATTTGCAATATTTTTCAAATGATTTATCTTTTGAACATTCAGTTTATATTTATTTGTATGAGGATCTAACTGAGATAGTGATAATGCATTGCAGTATATCTTTTTTTTCATCAACTTATTTTCTCCCCCTCATGATGGGTATATTGATTCGCCAAAATGACAATCAACAAATCTTGCTGTAAATAAATATCCAGTCATATGTGTCACGCCCCGAGCCTACAACCTGGACGTGGCCAACACTCGAGAACCATTGTTGGCCCAAAGAGAACCCTTGGCCTAGCTTAACTACTAGTGGAAGACTTTCTCAACATACGATAACTTTAAAAGTAAAACTTTAACTCAAATGAACTAATTCAGAATATTTAAAGAAAAATTTACTAGCCAAAGTGGAAACTCAAGTCCCATACATCAATAACTGAAATGAATAAGACTCATGAACTATATCTATCTATCTATCTATCTATGAAGCCTCTATACTATAAGGGATGTCGGGAGAAGACCCTCGATCATCCTAACAACTGAAATAACAGAAACATAACCAAAAAGAGATCCTCCAAAAGCAAGGAGGCTCACAAAATAACTCTGGATCTCAACTGGATCAACGAAGCACTGGATACTGATCCTGATCACCTGTATCTGCATCATAAAAGATATAGTCCAACTGACGTCAGTACAGGGAATGTACGAGAATGGGAAGGGAAATATAAATTAGACATAAGCTTGATCTGGAACTGAAAAAAAAATACATACCTCATCTCAGCTCAATTGAGGGATACTAAACTAATTTCAATATAAAGTAGTATTAAAGCATGCAATATAAAGAAAAGCTCTTAAAATAATAGATAACAACTTCATGTATTTAAAAATATGATATTCTCTGTTTGTATGTAAGGATACAAAATAAATTCTGTGTATACATGAATACAAAATATCTCTGTGGGAATTTTTCTAACCGACAACCATCACTATAAGCGATGTGATGATACAACGTCTAACCCATGCTGCCAGAGCCGTCCTATACTTTTCTGAAGTATAGAACCTACTACTAAGTGAATCCACTAGTCTATGCAAAAAAACATTATGGAATCATATAAAAATTATGACCCTTTCTACCCACATTGGCTACATGGTTTATGAGGACTTTGATTTATCTGAACTCATCCCCACATAGGTGCTCAATACTACTCCCAAAATGTAACTAGCTTATATGTTAAAAAACATAACTCTTTCTGTGGTTTGAGATTATTACTCAAAAATCTATCTTTTAAAAGAGATGGTACTAAAAACTGCTCATGAAAAACACTTTTGGAAATAAGTGTTTCCTCTATGCATAAATGTAAAAACATTTACTCTTGGGATTACTTAGTTCCCATTTATCATTTTAAAGAAATTAAAATCAGCTCTACTCTTCCTCAAACTCATACGCTCAAGTCTTAAAACAAGTTTTAAAATGTTTGCAAAAGACTCATCAAAATACTCGAAGGAACTCTCCAAACTTGACTCTTATCTCTACCTTGAATTTGAATTATGATTTCAAGGTTATGATTCATGTTATGAATTATTTATAGATGTTTAGAAGTAGTTTAGAGTAGTTAGAATCAATAGGAAGTAAAGGTATACTTTAGAAGGACTTAGACGGGCTGAACGATAAAAAAAAGGTGGGTGCAGGTGACCATGGTGCACTGCAGGCGTGCACTGATGAGTCCACAAATTGGACTTATTTAGGGCTTTATTTTAATAGAAAGAGTGTCCTCAAATGCTTATTTAATCTAAATATCTGATGAAAACACTTAAGTTTCAGGTATTTGAGGTTTTAATGGAAGCATGGACACTTAGGCGCAAAACAGAACAGAAAGGCTGAAAAGAACGTAGAAGCTGAAGCCTGAGCATCGCCAAGCATGCTTGGCGATTCGCCGAAGGGATGCACTCCGCCCTTTGTTCCAGTACGCGAAAACCTGAAAGAAGTGGATCAAATAGAGGATGAAATGGAGCAGTCGATGCTGCACCGATCAGTTCCACAAAGAAGTACTATACCGCCCAATGGTCCATAATGCAGAGATGATGTAGGCAAAGCATAAAGGCGATGAACAAGAAGAAGGGCGAATCACCGAGTTATTCGGCGATCGCTACTAACCTCGCCAAACAGTCCACCACACCACTATTTTCTTAAGCTTATAAATACTAAACTCTCTACTTATTTTTAAGCGTGTGGAACATTACAGAGAAACATTAGAGTCTGAACATTATTGTAATTTTTACTTTAGCTTTCATATTTTCTCTTAAGTTTGGAGAGCATTTTTGGGAGACTTAAAGAGAGAAGGACTTCATCTTCCCCAAATTGGAAGTGGGTCTTCTCTATTCTTCTTCCTTTTCTTAAATTAAGGTTTAATTTCTTAAACCCATTTGATTTCATTATCATTTTAGGTGTACTTTGCTTTCCCTTGATGTGTGGCTAAAACCCCCCATTCTTGGGGTGTGATTTAGCAAATATGTGTTGATATTATTGTTGGGTCTTGCTTGCTGATAGGTTCGATGTATTTTAATGGTGATTTCACCTAGTGGTTATGGTTTACTTTAATGGGTTTTTAGTTGAAACACAAAGCCACCCATGTGTTTTCGGCTTGCCCGAGAGAGAGGCCGTGAAACCAAGACCGCTAGACTGATGGCCTAAGGAGTGGGTCGACATGAGGTTCAGCCCAAGAGAGTGAACCCTAGTCCCATATCCTAACACTCAACTCGAGAGAGTGAGTGGGGTAAGGCGTAGGCTGGGCTTCATGTGGAAAATGAGTATTTGAGAGGAACGCATTTGAAACGGGGTAAGTTGCCCGAGACGAAACTTATTTCCATCTAAAGCTTAGCCTAGTCACTATTATCTTGCAAATTTCCTATCGAAAGCATGTACCCAACTATTTATCTCAACTTGTATTGCGGTTACACCCCAAGAACTTTCCCCCATACTTGATTTTCTTGTTATTTTTGTTGGTTTTATTACTTGTGACAAAACCCCCTTTTGATATTTGACACTTTCGTGTCACCCTCCAAATTTACAATGTTTTTATTCGCAAATATCTTTAGCTACGACTAATTAGAATGAAATTCTAATTAACTACTATTTTCACTACCACTCCCTTGGGACACGACCCCAACCCTTGGTTGGATTACTATATTATTGACGATCATAGAGACTCGTACTGTAGGTTAGTGTTGTTGGTCACAATAAGCATCAAAATGGCACCGCTGCTGGGAAGTGGTGTGACGAGAAGGTGTAGTTTTCTAGAGTTTTTGTTCTTTTTAGTGTTGTTTTTACTAATTTTACTTTTAGTTTTGTTTTTCTTTATTTATTATTTGTGTATGCAGGTCCTCTGAGCTTCTAGAGGGAGTCGGTGGCAAGCCAGTTGAGGCAGATCAAGAAGTCGAGGGTGACTTCACACTAGATGCACTGGTATCTCAACTAAATGACTTGACCACCAAAATATCTGAGGTGGAAAACCAGTGCAAACGCCAAGGGAGGCACAAACCTCCTCATGCGCGGAAGAAGTCTAGAGATTATGAGAAAAGTCGTGTTGAGGACACACTTCAAATCATTCTCCAAAAGATCACCGATCAAGATTGAGTGGTGGACGAAATGAGAGAGAATGTTGAAGCATTGAATCAATTGATTGGATATCATTCTAGATCAATCCAGCACATCAGATCACTCTTGATGTTTTCAATACCTCAGCTCCATCCAAACGATATATTGGGATTACGTAGTGACACCAGGCCTAGCTCCAATAACAGAGAGTGAGGTAGGACCTATGTCGAGCCACGACATTAAATAAGACTCTTCTTGGGAGGCAAACCAAGGTCGTAAATGTAGGATTTTACTTATATAAATAATGGTGTGTTAATGGGGCAGGTTAAAAATGAGATAAGTGTTGAAAATTTCAAGTTGGCGAGCAACAGGTCCACTCAGTAGTTCACCTAATAGGTCGGCGAGCTTGGCTGAATCCGCCGTTGGGTTCAATGCTAGTGCATTGCAGAGCCTGTAAAACTCGGCAAACTCAAAAAGTAGCTCGGCGCATCGCCAACCTGTTTGGCGATCTCGATGTAGACCGCCAATTTCGCCCCTAGAAAATTGAAGATTTTGAAGAAAGGGAGGGATAAAAGACCATTCGGTGCTTCGCCGAGTGCGACTAACATCGCCAAATGGACAAGAACTGAACGGTTATATAAACGCCAAAGGTCAAATTCTTGAATCTCTCACTTTCCCTCATTTCAAACTCTCCAAAATCACACCAAAGGTATTATTTTCTAGATTTTTGCCTTAAACTAGTATTTTAGTTAGTGATTAGTGCTTGGGGTTGGATTTCTTTACTGCCTAGCATTACAAAAGCTATTTGATCGGCATCAAAGGTTAGTCTCTAAAGCCTCAAATTTATTTTTGAAAATTTTGCACTCATTTGCAATTATAGTATCAGGATGACGTGTGCTGGGCCTCTCTAATAGAAATAGGTTGCTATGCTACTGCACTTGCCCCCATCCAGACCTCTGTCCATGCTTTGACCTTGAGGGTTACAATATGTGAGCACAGACAGGGGAGGTCATCTAAGGTGCTGGCTTTACAAGCCAATATTAAGAGTCTGCGGAGGGACGTAGACTATCTAAAATCTGTTGACTTCAATGACTTGATGAGAACCTCTGAGAACCGGGATGCACCTGGAGAGGCAACAGTTGCAGATGCAGATGCTGAGACTGATGAGAAGCTGACAACAGCACAGGAGGAGCATAACATCTTTGGGAACCTGTCAGATCTGGTAGGGACAGTTGTGCAGCCGGTGATCCAGGCATCGCATGCTGAGACGTCCACAACAGCCCCTACAAGACCTGGCACTACTGCTCTTGATGTGACTACTCCAGACACTGATGCCCAATTACAGACTGCAACTCAGAGTTCTGTTGCCCCGACAAGAGGAGAGGCCGCATATACAAGATTTCTTTTTACCTTTCTCCTTGTCTTGCTTTGATTTTATTTTTTAGATACTATTACTCGCATTTGAGGACAAATACATTTCTTTTATGGTGGGGTGAGGCTCACCTTGTTTGCTTGTTTTGAATGATGTTTTCTGTATATATTTGGGTTGTTTGTTTTTAATGGTGTTTTTAAAATTGGTTTGCCATTGTTTGAGCTTATGACTCTCTTTTGGGTTTACTTGAAAAATAATTTTGACCCTTACGAAAAAATAAATAAATAAATTTTCGCCACCTCTTGTGTTGAAAGTGGTTGTTCTTGTACAAATTCAAGTCTCGATTTCGATCAATACCAATGACTTGAATAGTGCTCTCAATCGAATAAACATGAATGTGCGGCTATGACGAGAACAAATGAAGTTGCATAGATAATATGTGAACTCTTTGCATCTCGTTGTGATTAGCCATTTCTCAAATTGATTCTCTTATAATGACCGTTGCACACTAGCGAAAGTGTGTAGTCTTGTTTGACTTAAGTGTTGATGCCTTGTGTGATGAGCTTACTTTGAACCTTGCATGAATAAATCTAGAATTTTCCCCGTTAGTCTGATTGATTTAGTAAGGTGTGATCTTGAAATGATCTTAGGCAACTTTTGAAGAGTGTGAGCCAATTTGACATATTCCTCTTATGTGGCCTACCCGTGAGCGTGTGAAACTCTCTCGAACATCCTTTGAGCCTTACCTTTCTTTGGAAGAACCTTGATGAACCCTAGACCTTACTTGATCCATTACCTACAATCCTCTTGATTTGTGGTTTAGTAAATAGCCAACTTAGGCCAAAAGCCTAAGTTGAGGGTGTGGTGAAAAGGAAAAGGAGAAGTCAAGAAGTGCAAGAAAAATCTCCCTTAACCCATGGTGTTGCGGAACAATGGAAACCCTCCATATAAAAAAAAAAGAGAAAGAAAAGAAAAGAATGAAAAAGAAAAAGTTGTGGAATAAAAGTATAAAAGAAATTGGGTTTCGAAGCAATCCATGGAGGTGAATAAAAAGTTGACTTAGAAGCACTAGAAAAAGAATTGATAAAGAAAAAGAAGGGGATGCCTTGAGAATACCACATCTCATGAGGAAAAAGTCACTGAGCCTAAATGACCATACCTTTGCACTCAGCCCATTTACAAGCCTTAGAAAGACCTTTTTGATCTTTAGTGAGCCGAACCAAAGATCGATTGGAAAATAAGGACAAGCCTATGGGTGAAAACATGCATTGTGTTCCTCTTTTTGAGTGTGAGCGTTGCATATGATTCCTGATCTTGAATTGATTAACCTCTGTGTGTGAATATGGAATCATTCTTTATGTGAGGGAATTCTGAATGAGAATCTTTGGTAATGGTGTGTCACAACTTGAATCTTTGAGTACATAATTGATCTTTGCAATAGTAATTTGAGTCTTGTTGTGTAAGTTCATGATTTAGTCTTGTGTAGCACTATTTGAGACATCCTATTTGAACTACTGAACTTGAGTTTTATTTGAGGACAAGCAAAATTTTAAGTTGGGAGTGTTGATGAGTCCCCAAATTGGACTCATTTAGGGCTTTATTTTAATAGAAATAATGTCCTCAAATGCTTATTTAGTCTAAATATCTGATGAAAACACTTCAGTTTCAGGTATTTGAAGTTTTAATGAAAGAATGGACACTTAGGCGCAAAACGGAACAGAAAGGCTGAAAAGAACGTAGAAGCTGAAGCCTGAGCATCTCCAAGCACGCTTGGCGATTCGCCAAATGGACGCACTCCGCCCTTTGTTCCAGTACACGAAGCCCTGAAGGAAGTGGATAAAAAAGGGGATGAAAAGGAGCAGTCATCACTTCACCGATCATTTCCGAAAAGCAGTACTATACCGCCCAATGGTCCAGAATGCAGAGACACTGTAGGCAAAACACAAAGGAAATGAACAAGAAGAAGGGCGAATCACCGAGTTATTCGGCGATCGCTACAAACCTCGCCAAACGGTGCACCACAACACTATTTTCTTAAGCTTATAAATACTAAACTCTCTACTTATTTTTAAGCGTGTGGAACATTACAGAGAAACATTAGAGTCTGAACATTATTGTAATTCTTACTTTAGCTTTCATATTTTCTCTCAAGTTTGGAAAGGGTTTTTGGGAGACTTTAAGAGAGAATGAGTTCATCTTCCCCAAATTGGAAGTGGGTCTTCTCTATTCTTCTTCCTTTGCTTAAATTAAGGTTTAATTACTTATACCCATTTGATTTCATTATCGTTTTAGGTGTACTTTGTTATCCCTTGATGTGTGGCTAAAAACCCTCATTCTTGGGGTGTGATTTAGCAAATATGTGTTGATATTATTGTTGGGTCTTTCTTGCTGATAGGTTAGATGTATTTTAATGGTGATTTAACCTAGTGGTTGTGGTTTAATTTAATGAGTTTGTAGTTGCAAATACAAATCCACCCATGTGTTTTCGGCTTGCCCGAGAGGGAGGTTGTGAAACCAAGACCACTAGATTGGTGGCCTAAGGAGTGGGTCGACATAAGGTTCAGCTCGAGAGGGTGAACCCTAGTCCCATATCCTAACACTCAGCTCGAGAGAGTGAGTGGGGTAAGGTGTAGGCTGGCCTTTATGGAGCAAATGGGTATCCGAGAGGAACGCATTTGAAACGTGGTAAGTTACCTGAGAAGGAATTTATTTCCATCTAAAGCTTAGCCTAGTCACTATTATCTTGCAAATTTCCTATCGAAAGCATGTACCCAACTATTTATCTCAACTTGTATTGCGGTTTCACCCGAAGAACATTTCCCCATACTTGATTTTCTTGTTATTTTTATTGTTTTTACTATTTGTGACAAAACCCCCCTTTTGATATTTGACACTTTTGTGTCACCCCCCAAATTTTCAATATTTTTATTCGCAAATCTCTTTAGCTACGACTAATTAGAATGAAATTCTAATTAACTACTATTTTCACTACCACTCCATTGGGACATGACCCCAACCCTTGGTTGGGTTACTATATTATCGACGATCATAGACACTCGTACCGTATGTTAGTGTCGTTGGTCATGAGAAGCATCATGCGCCAGACCCTAAAATTGAGAGACAACTTTTTGGCACATTGCTGGCGAGCCACGCTAGACCTGCTGGCGCAGCGCGCCGCACCACCATTTTCCCAGATCATCCCGGTAAATTTTTCTACTCATTTTCTGACCTTAATTCAACTAGAATCGAATGGTTTCTTCCCCAATCACTTAGAATCGAATACTCAACGTATGTATACAATAATCCACTCAAAATTACACTCAAAATACTAAAACTTATCTCAAGAACTCATTAACAACCCCATAAATCAAGATTTATGAATGAACTTCAAGAATACTTACCAAGAACTCAATTTCTTCTATTTCAAGAATGAAATTTTACTGAAAATTAACATGATTGGCATATGGGTGAACGAACCCAACACTCTTAGAACTCACATACCTCTTAGGATCGAATCCTTGGTGAAACAATCTTCGATTTTGCAAGAAATTGTGAAGAACGCCTTTTCTTTTCTCCTCTTCTCCTCTTCTTGAACTTCTCTAAAAAAGCTAGCGTAAATTAGGATTTGTAAAACTGAACCAAATAAGTTTTGACCCCTAAGTATTATCAAAATTCGTTTAAATATGATTGTATAAGGAAAATATCAAAATGCTCCTCTTAAATTCGGTTAACTTTCCTTATCTAGACAACCCAACTTCAAACTGGCATATCTCCCTCATACGAGCTCGAAATTTATCAAACTTGGTGGCGTTGGAAAGAGGATTCAATTTTTTTTTTTTGATATCTTATGGGTCACCTAACACATCCTGTACTGAAAGTTATGGTCGTTTGAATTTGACCCAAAACTCATACTTAGCATAAGTTGCCAAAATTTCCACATTTACACTTTTAAAAAATAGTTCTTTCTAAGGCGGGATGTTACAATATCTCCCACTTGGGAATATTTGTCCTCGAATGAGATTTAACACCCAGCTCAAACACCTAA
This sequence comes from Solanum chiquidenum, assembly GCA_029582725.1. Lineage (NCBI taxonomy): Eukaryota > Viridiplantae > Streptophyta > Magnoliopsida > Solanales > Solanaceae > Solanum > Solanum chiquidenum. Next base: position 19,999 of record JAJOOS010000991.1, on the reverse strand, counting down.
CATGCACATCTAACACATTCAGTATATCTATTAAAGAGTACTAGGATGAGAATTAGTACCTTGATTTGGAATTTCTCCGGACTCAAAGAGGCTTCGGTATCTCTTCTTCATATCTTCCGCAGCCTCCCAAGTAACTTCCATAACAAACTGATTTCTCCATAGGACCTTGACTGATACTATCTCATTGGTTCTCAACTTGCAAACGTGATGATCTAGAATCTGAACGGGAATCTTCTCATAAGATAGGTTGTCTTTAATACCAATATTTTCAGTCGGTATAATAAGTTAAGGATCGCCTATACACTTCTTAACATAGAAATGTGAAACACTGGATGAACTGTTGCTAACTCTTGCGATAGCTCCAACTCATAAGGTACATTACCAATCCTCTTGGATATCCTATAAAGACCAATATATAAGGGAATAAGCTTCCCCTTCTTACCAAATCTCATAAAACCCGTCATGGGTGAAACCTTCAAATAGACCCAATCATATACTTCAAACCATATGTCTCTTCTCCTAACATCAGTATAAGATTTCTGACGACTCTGCGCTGTTTTCAATCTTTCTTGAATGACATTCAGTTTCTCCATATCTTGATGGACTAAGTCTGGTCTTATCAACCCAACTTTACCAACCTCAAACCATCTAATAGTAGATCTGCATATTCTCCCATAAGGAGCTTCATAAGGAGCCATCTGGATGCTAGAGTGATAACTATTATTGTAAGCAAACTCTATGAGAGGTAAGTGATCATCCCAATTGCCCTTGAAATCAATAACACAAGCCCTCAACATATCTTCTAAAGTCGAACTGTATGCTCTGCTTGACCATCCGACTGAGGATGAAAAGCAGTACTCAAGTTCACGTTCGAACCAAAACCTTTTTGTAAAGATTTCCAGAATTGTGCAATTAATTGTACACCTCTATCTAAAATAATCGACACTGGAACTCCATGAAGTCTAACTACCTTTTGAAGATATAACATGGCATAATCCTCTGCTGAATGAGTGGTCTTTACTAGAAAAAAGTGGGATAATTTTGTCATTCGATCCACAATCACTCAAATAGAATCATGTTGCCTGTGAGACCGCGACAAACCAGTAATAAAGTCCATATTGATCATCTCCCACTTCCATTCTAGAATCTCTATGTTTAGAGCCATACCACCGGGCTTTCGGTGCTCTACTTTGACTTGTTGATAATTCGAGTATTTAGCAACGAACTCAACAATACACTTTTTCATACTACTCAACCAATAGACTTCTCTCAAGTCATGATACATCTTTGTGGAACCCAGATGGATAGAATATCTGGAGCTATGAGCTTCCTCCATGATCCTCTCTTGGAGTGCATCCACCTTTGCTACACACAACCTACCTTGATACCTCAATACACAATCTCCCCCTTGTTCAGAAGCCATCACTTTTTGCTTATGAACATTTGCCTTCAATTCAATAAAAATAGTGTCTTGGTCTTGTTACTCTTTTACTTCAGACACTAATGATGATTCAACCCCATTCATCACCACTACTCCACCTTCATTGGAATCTAACAAGCGGACCCCCAAGCATGCAAGTCTATGCACATCTTTTGCTAACTCTTTCATGTCTCTATCAATATGGGAAGTACTACCCATAGACAACCTGCTCATGAAAGAATAAGCAACAACATTAACCTTACCTGGGTGGTATAGAAACTCATGTCAGCAACAACATTAGCCTTACCTGGGTGGTATAAAATGCTTATGTCATAATCCTTGAGTAAATCTAACCACCTCCTATGTCTTAGATTAAGCTCTTTTTGACTGAATACATACTGGAGACTCTTGTGATAGGTGAACACATCCACATGAACACCATAAAAATAGTGACGCCATATTTTCAAAGCGAACACTACAACATCCAACTCTAGATCATGGGTTGGGTAATTTCTCTCGTGATTCTTAAGTTGTCTGGATTCATAAGTTATAACTTTGCCATTCTGCATCTATACACAACCCAATCCAACTCTGGACGCATCAAAATACACAACAAAGACTTAGGTACCCTCAGATAAGGTCAACACTGGGGCAATAGTCAACCTAATTTTCAATTCTTGAAACCTTTTCTCACAAGCTTCAGACCATTGAAACTTCACTATTTTCTGAGTCAACTTCGTCAAAGGGGAGAAATAGATAAGAACCCCTCGACAAACATTCTATAATATCCAATAAACCCCAAAAAACTCCTAATATCAATTGGAGATGTGGGTCTAGGACAATTCTGTACTACCTATATTTTCTGAGTGTCAATTCAAATCCCATCACTGAACACAATGTGGTCTAAGAACGCCACAAACTCAAGACAAAACTCACACATAGAGAATTTTGAATACAACTCTCCATCCTCTAGAATTTGGAGAACTATTCTGATATGACTAACATGATCTTCCTTATTCCTCCAATAGATTAGAATGTCATCAATGAAAATAATAACAAACATATATGGATAAGGCTTTAATACTCTGTTCATAAGATCCATGAACGTTGCAGGAGCATTAGTCAAACCAAACGACATGACCAGAAACTAATAATAACCATTACGGGTACTGAATGCTGTCTTAGGTATGCCACTTTCTCTTACTCTAAACTGATGATAGCCTGATCTGAGGTCTATTTTAGAAAAAACAAGTGGCACCCTGAAGTTGATAAAAAATATCAACAATTGTCGGAAGAGGATACTTATTCTTGGTAGTAACCTTGTTCAATTGGCAGTAATCTATTCACATCCTAAGTGAGCCATCTTTATTTCTTACGAATAAGACCGGAGCGTCCTAAGATGAGACACGGTTGAACAAAACCTTTCTCAAGAGGATCTTTCAACTGCTCTTTTAATTATTTCAACTCTGATGGAGCCATTCTATATGGAAGAATAGATATAGGAAGAGTATCGGGAAGAATATCTATATTGAAGTCTATTTCTCTCTTGGGAGGTACTCCAGAAAGATCATTTAGAAAGACTTCTGGAAACTCACTCACGACTGGAACCGATTGAATATGTGGTGTATCAACACTAGAGTCATTAACTCGGACTAAGTAATAGATAAAACCCTTGGAAAATAACTTTCTTGCCTTAAGGTACAAAATAAAATGATCATTAGGCACTGCTGAATTACTTCTCCACTCGATAACTGGCTCATTAGGAAACTGGAACTTAACTACTCGAGTTCTACAATCAACTGAGGCATAATAGGCATGAAGCCACTCCATACCTAGAATAACATCAAAATCTACCATGTCTAACTCAACTAAGTTAGCAATGGTTTTATTGTGATTGATGTAAATGGTACATCACGATAAACTCTAGCAGCTAGTATAGACTCACCAACAGGTGTAAAAACATTGAATGGCTCAAGAAGTTGCTCATGAAGAACATTAAAATTCTTAACAATATAAGGAGTCACAAATGATAGACTCGCTCCTGGATCTTGCAAAGAATAAACATCATAAGAAAAGACTTTAATCATACCAGTGACAACATCTGGCGAATTCACTTGCTCTTAGAGACTGGTGATAACATACAGACGGTTTGCTCCTCCGCCTATCCCTGAAGTATCTCCTCTAGGTGCAACTCTGTCTAGTGGGGCTGCTGAAAAAGATAGAGCTCTATTGCCCCCATTACCAATACCTTGACTGTTCTTAGGGAATTCTTTCATGAAGTGAACATTTTGACCACACTTGAAGCAACCAATGGAGCCATCATGACACACTCCTGAGTGTGTCCTACCATACTTAGCACATGCAGGAATCCAATTACCTCCTTGTGCCATACTACCTTGAGACTGTGTAAGTCTAGCTCTGAAATTCTATGAATTCTGATTCTTGAGCTCACCTTTGTTCCTTGGTGCAGGTGCACTAGCAAATGATGGAATAGGTCCCTTTTGCTTTTGTTGGAAAGATGACAGGTTTGTATTACTGTTTTTCTGTCTGAACTCATTTCCTGCTATCTTAGCTATCTTGTTTCGGAACTCTTCACTATCTCTCAGCCTATCTTCCTCAACCTGTTGCATATTGATCATCAATCTTGCTATATCCTTATCTTCTATCATCATAGTTGTCTTGCCTTCCTTAGTCAACAACCATCTCTGGAGAATAGCAGGATAGTTGGGTGAACTTAAGTCTATATTCATGCACACTCATGGATTCCTACTTAAGAGTGAGGAATTCCCTTACCTTGGCCTCTCTCAGTTCACGGGGAAAGAAATGCCCCAAGAAGGCCTCCTCAAACATCGCCCAGCTCACAATTGGTGCACCCTAATCTCTATTCTTTTTCCATTGATCAAACCAGATTCTAGCGACACCCTTTAATTGGTATGCAACTAGTTCCACTCTCTCAGTATCACAACATGCATAATCTCAAAAACATTTTGTAGCTCATCCATAAAGTTTTCTGAATCCTCTGTGACACTTAAACCAGTGAATTCTGAAGGATTCATCCTTAGAAATTCTTGGATTCAGGAGGTATCAACAACATCTTGTCAAACCCCTCTCTGTTGACGAGCTTGGTTGACCACCACTTGACTCAACATCCGAATAACATCCCAGAATTAAGCATTAGTGACTTCTCCTTGGGATTGCACTTCTGGTTCATTGGTTACCCATTGATCCTGTGGTTCAATGTTTCTCCTAGTGGGACGACCTTTGACAACTCTTCGTGGAGGAATGATCTAAAAAGATATGCGCAAGCCGGAATTAGAAGGAATTTTTTTATAGAGATAAACTCTATCGCATGAAAAGAGTAAGATAGAAGTGAGATAGTTCCGCAATGTCTCAGCCTCCTAATTATAAATGTGACACGCTTCACACCAAAAACTAGGACTATACAGACACGCCTTAATAGACACCCTAGGACTATTGAAATCTTTGCCCTGATACCAAGTTTGTCACTCCCCGAGCCTACACCCTAGACGTGGATGGCACTCGAGAACCATTGCTGGCCCCAAGTGAACCCTTGGCCTGGCTTAACTACTAGCGTAAGGCTTTCTCAACATAAGATAACCTTAAAAGTAAAGCTTTAACTTAAATGAACTAGCTCGGAATATTTAAAGAAACATTCACTAGCCAAATTGGCAACTCAAGTTTCAGACATTAATAACTGAAGTGAACAAGACTTATGAACTATGTCTATCTATCTATCTATGAAGCCTCTATACTATGAAGAATGTCAGAACAAGACCCCCTATCATCCTAACAACTGAAATAACTGAAACATACCCAAAAAAGGATCCTTCAGAAGCAATGAGGCTCACCAAAATACTGTGGAGCTCAACTGGATCAATGAAGCACTAGATGCTAGTCCTGGTCACCTGTATCTGCATAATAAAAGATGCAGGACAACTGGCATTAGTACGTAGAATGTACGAGCATGCGAGGGGAAATCTAAACAAGAAACAAGCTTGACTTGGAACTGAAAGAAACACTTACCTCATCTCAACTCAGCTCAGGGTTACTAAAATTATTTAAATATAAAGCAGTAGTAAAGCATGCCGTATAAAGAAAAGCTTTTAAAATAATAGATAACAACTTCATGTATTTTAAAATATGATATACTCTGTTTGTATGCAAGGATACAAAATAAACTCAGTGTATATATGAATACAAAATATCTCTGTGGTAATTTCTCTAATCGACAACCATCACTATGAGCTATGTGATGCTACACCATCTATCCTACGCTGCTAGAGCCATCCTATACTTTAACGAGGTATAGAATCTACTACTAAGTGAATCCACTAGTCTATGCTTAAAAGCATTAAGGAATAATCTAAACAATATGACTCTTTCTACCCACGTTGGCTACATGGTTTATGAGGAATTTGAGTTATTTGAACTTGTGCCCATATCAGTTCTCAATACTACTCCCAAAATGTAACTAGCTCATATGTTTAATAACATAACTCTTTCTATGGTTTGAGATTATTACTCAAAAATCTATCTCTTAAAAAAGATGGTACTAAAAACTGCTCGTGAAAAATTCTTTTGGAAATCAGTGTTTCCTCTCTGCCTAAATGTAAAAACATTTACTCTTGGGAATACTTTGTTCACATATATCATTTTAAAGAAAATGAACTCGAATTTACTCTTCCTCAAACTCATATGCTCAAGTCTTAAAACAAGTTTAAAAATGTTTGCAAAAGACTCATCAAAATACTCGAAGGACTCTTAAGACTTGACTCTTAGCTCTACCTTGAATTTGAATTATGAATTCAAAGTTATGATTAATGTTATGAATGATTTCTAGATGTTTAGAAGTAGTTTAGAGTAGTTAGAATCAATAGGAAGTAAAGGTATACTTTAGAAGGACTTAGACGGGTTGAACGACGGAAACAGAGTTGGGGTAAGCGACCCTGCCGCACTGATGGCGCGAGGCGCCAGCCCCTAAACTTTAGAGACTACTTTTTGGCACACTGCTGGCATGCCATGCCAGACCTCCTTGCGCATCTATGGAGCGCTGCGCCACCCCTTCCCCCGATCATCCCAACAAATTTTTCTACTTATTTTTTGACCTTAATTCGACTAGAATCAACTGGTTCTTCCCTAATAACTTAGAATCGAATACTTAACATATGTATATGATAATCCACTCAGAACTACACTCAAAACACTAAAACTTTTCTGAAGAACTCATCAACAACCCCATAAATCAAGATTTACGAATGAACTTCATGAACACTTATCAAGAACTCATTTTCTTCAATTTCAAGAACGAAATTGTACTAAAAATTAATATGATTGGCGTGTGGGTGAACGAAACCAACACTATGAGAAGTCACATACCTCTTAGGATCGAATCCTTGGCAAAACAACCTTTGAATTTGCAAGAAATCATGAAGAACACCTTGACTTTTCTCCTTTTCTCCTATGCTTGAACTTCTCTTTAAACCCTAGCGTAAATTGGGATTTGTAAAACTGAACCAAATCAGTTTGACCCCTAAGTATTACCAAAATTCACTTAAATCTACTTGGGTAAGGAAAAAACCAAAATACCCCTCTTAAATCTAGTTAACTTTTTTTATCTGGACAACCCAACTTCAAACGGGCATATCTCCCTCATACGAGCTCAAAAATTTAGCAAACTCGGTGGAGTTGGAAAGAGGATCTCAAGACCTTTCATTTTATATCTTACGGGTCACCTAACTCATCCTGTATTGAAAGTTATGGTTGTTTGAAGTTGACCCAAAATTCATACTTAGCGTAACTTGCAAAAATTTCCAAAATTACTCTTTCCAAAAATAGTTCTTTCTAATTCTAGTTCTTTCTAAGGAGGGATGCTACAATAGGTTCCAAATATTTTATAATAGAAGGAGATTCATACCCAACATATATCCCCATTCCTCTATGGGGACCTATCTTTGTACGTTGTGGAGGTGCAATTGGAACATATACCACACATCCAAATATTCTAAGATGGGAGATGTTCGGTTCCTAACCAAAAGCCAATTGTAATAGGGAGACTTTATGATAACTTGTGTGTCTAATCCATAAAAGACTTGCTACATGCAAAACAACATAACCTGATAATGAAAAGGGAAGTTTTGTTCCCATAAGCATTGGTCTAGCAATTAATTAAAGGCGTTTAATCAATGATTTCGCTAGACCATTATGAGTATGAACAGGAGCAACCAGATGCTCAAATGTTATCTCATTGATATATAATAATCATTATAAACTTGGGATGTAAACTCACCTACTATATCAAGATGAATTGTTTTAATTGAATAATCTGGAAATTATGCTTTTAATTTTTTTATTTGAGCAACTAATCTCGCAAACGCCACATTGCACATTGATAATAAGCACACATGTGATCATCTTGTAGATGCATCTATTAAAACCATATAATATTTAAATGGTCCACATTATAGGTGAATGAGACAACATATATTATCCTGTATATGTTCCATAAATGTTGGAGATTCAATTCTCACTTTGATTACTAATGGTCTAGTAATCAACTTGCCTTGAGAACACACACAACAAGAGAATTCTATAAATTGAAGAATCTTTTGGTTCTTCAAAGAGTATCCATGTGAACTATCAATTATTTAACACATCATATTAGAACCGGGATGACCCAACCAGTCATGTCAAATAATAAAATCATCTGAGTTAGTAAATCTTTGATTTACTATGTCATGTGTTTCAACCATGCTAATACTTGTGCAGTATAAGCTGGATGAAAGAGCGGGTAACTTTTTAAGTATAAATCTTTTACCCGACTTTACTGTAGTTATATAAAGATATTAATTATTTTCATCATTTGTAGTCTCAATATGATAGTCATTTTGACGAATATCTTTGAAACTTAATAAATTTCTTTGAGACTTACTACAATGTAATGTTTCATCAATTATCAATTTTGTACCTCCGGTAAGTACTAAGTTAGCCTTTTCGGAGATTGTAATTAATTGTGTACTACCATGTATTGTATTAACATTAGCTTCCTTCATAATCAAAGAAGAGAAATATTTCTTGTCTCTTAAAATAGTGTATTTGTGGCACTATCTATAAGACATATATCATCATAATTTATTTTGAATCCAGTTGATGACTCGAGAATTTTCATATTCTTCATAAAAATAAAATATATATTATAAGAATATGAAAAATTAGAAACATACAAAATTTTAAGAGGCTGCACTAAAAATGTAGAAATTAGCAAGACATAATGTTTTAGGAAAGAAGAAGAACATAGTTCCAAACATAAAAGAAAATAATAATAATTTTTATAATATTATCCCCAATAAGATGATCAGTTCTTGAATCTATACTCTCATAGAAGTCTTCAGCTTTCAAATGAGTAATATTTGGGTGACCTTCAAAGTCATCATCTTTTTTGCCTCAATATCATCACAATTATTTGAGGGAACTACTTTATTATCATCATCCCGAAAGTTTAAGTGTGCCTCCACATTGTTATCTTTTCTTTTGAGAGAGGCTTGATAAAGATTTATAAAATGACCGGGTGTACGACATTCACGTGCCCGATGACCTTTCATACCACTTCGGTGAAAAATATTGGCGCTTCCTCGAGAAGGATTATTTTGAGAAACTTTATTGTTCTCATGTTTATTTCCACATCAATAATTATTTCGTCCTCTACCACGTCTTCGTCCATGCCTAAGACCATGACCACGACCACGGTCACGATAATTAATTCGTCTTGATCCAAACTAATTGTGTGCTGCTACAAAATTCACTTCAAAGAATGGAGCAGACCCAGTGGGACGGGCTTCGTGATTTCTCATGAATAAAGTATTATTATGCTCAGCCACAAGTAGATATGTAATTAATTCAGAATATTTATTAAACTCTATTTCACGATATTGTTGTTGTAACAACACATTTGAAGCATGGAAAGTGGAAAAAGTTTTCTCAAGTAAGTCATTATTAGTGATAGTATCTCCACATAATTTTAATATGGAACTTACTTTGTGAATAGAAGAATTATAATCAGATACATATTTTAAAATCTTGAAACCAAAGGTGTATCCACTCATATCGAGCTTTTGGTATTAGTGTAAGCTTTAGATGGTCATGTCGATCCTTTAAATTAATCCATGATTCAGGTGTATCTTTCATAGTTAAATATTTAGTTTTTAATCCTTCATGGAGATGATGACGAAGAAAAATCATGGTTTTCCCTTTATCTTGACTTGATATTTTATTTCCTTATTTAATAGTATCTCCAAGACCTTTAGTGTCAAGGTGGATTTCAGCATCTTACAACCCATGAAAAGTAATTTTTTCTGGTAATATCAAGTGCTACAAATTCAAGCTTTGATAAATTTGACATGATGAAAACTAAAGAAAAACATTACAAAGATTACTAGTACTAAAACAAGTTGGTTATTAATTAGTGTAACCATAAAAACAACGGAGAAGGGCCTAAAATGGCCCTCAAATATTTGAATTGGTACAAAAGTATCCTCCATCCACCTATTGGCCCTAAAATACCCCTGTCGTCCACCTTTCGGTTCAAAAATACCCTTATATCTAACGGATAATACTCATTAAGTGGATGGAGGGTAATATTTTACCAAATCTCAGGTGAGGGGCTTTTTAGGCCCTATTCCGTAGAAAAATAATTTGAAATTACTTAATATATAAGCTCACATGATTGACTTGATTTTGAATTTCATCGTAAATTTAAAATTATAAAAAGGTTAGGAATCTACTCTCTATACTCCTCCCTCCCCGGTCCTTTACTTCCCATCTCTTCCATTTTTTTTCTATTTGGATCTTGACCACCATTTTTTTAATATTTAATTTATGACAAACAAGAGAGAAAAAAGGAGGAAAATAATGATGCATTAATATAGAAATAATTAGTTCAATAAAAGATGACTTAATTAAGCAAATATGTACAAATATTACATTTTTCTTTTCTGTGTACTCAAAATTAATAATACAAGAATAAAAATAATTAATTCTGTTATCCCCACCCTCATCCTATCAATAATACTAATTAAAAGAATATAATTATGTGAGTTCATTTCAAGTTTGAGTCCCGGATATCCTAATTAAGAATAAATGATTAAAAAATGAATAAAAGAGAACATGAACAAGACAATTGGTGTCACGACCCAGGGGTACCCCCTAGACGTAACACGATGTACTTGACCCCGAAGGGGTCTCATACAAGCCCTTAGCATATCATGACATAAGAACATAGGGAAAAATGCAGAAAATTTAAAACTTTCTTTACAATCGAAGTCTTTGAAATAATAAGAGAGAGTCTATGACACTATGTCTCAAACCATCTATAACTTTAGAATTAAAACTCTTGGAATACAATCTTAGGGACACGACCCTTACAATAAGTCTAAAACATAAAAGAAAGACATAAAGGACATAGGGTCAAGTCCTCGAATGCTATGAGGACTCACCAATCTTCTTCTTCTTGATCTACTAAGGTCCTAGCCACGAGGGTGGAATCCAATATCTCCAAAGCCTACACTTATAGGAAATGTAGAAAGATGGGGTTAGCACAAAAGTACTAAGTATGGAAGCCATGCATAAAAATCCTTAAAACATGCATAAAAGGGACATTTTGTTTGAAACCATGCTCTATGCCACTTTTGAACTTCATCTTTGAAATAGTTTGGGAATGTAGCTCATAAGACAAACCATGCACATTTCATCACAACATAAATGATATCATCATAATCACAAGCATAGTATCCAACACAACACAATGCATACTCTAATCTTCACAAGTCATAATTCACATGCATAATTACATACCTAGATCATATCATCATAATAGAACTATCACATAAGCAACCCTAAGCCATACTTGTGCAATGCATAGATAGGATCCCATAATCCTATCTACACTAAGCCATACTTCTAGGCCACCATGATCATGCATAACATGTCTTGACCTTATTCCTAGCCAACACTCATAGACAAGGAGACATTCATATTCATATCTTATAATAAGTAAAGTCACTCATAGCAACAATCCATATCATGCATACTTAATTTCATATATCTTCATAACATAAGAAACCCACACCATAACCCCTTTATAAGTCTACTTGTGCAATGCATAAGTGAAGTCTCATACCCCCACTCACACTAAGTAAAGCTCATTAAGAAGTCATAAGTATAGTTTATGTTCATAATTCATATAAAGCATACATTTAACTCATAATCATCATATCATAAGAGAGACATACCATGCCCACTCTCAAACTCTACTTGTGCAATGTATAAGTGAAGCCCCATACCCCCACTCATACTAAGTAGGACCTCTTGAGGAACCATAATACATAACTCATGTTCTTATCATAATTCGTGATCTTATCATATAGGGAAATATAGCCTTAACCGACATAGACCATGTTAGCTACATGGAATCCGGTGTTCTACCCCCACACCAAAAAGAGGTGTCCTACTTGCCTAAGATAGAGCGTATATAATAGCTTTTAGGTGGATCCACTAGCTAAAGACCTACGGGCACATAGTTATGGGATAAGAAGATTGCTTCTAGAAACCCGGACTACTAGCATGAAAGGTTTCCATCTCATGAGATTACTAACATTGGGAAGCCAGACTTTCTAACATAAAAGCTTCCATCTCACTTTCATATCCACTCGGTGGTAAGCATAATTCCCTTTAAAAGTCATATTAAGTCTTTACTTAAGTTCATGGTAATAAGAGAATGCACTAGGCACTCAACCAACATACATAATAATAGCTTATAGATTCATTAGGTAAGAATGTCCTTTCAACCTTAGAATCATCAATATGTGAGTAAACCTTTCACATCATATTCATAGTGTATTCATAAGAATAACCTTTCATTCAACACAACAAGAACATCATAGTCATAATAGTTCATACATAATAAAGTGTAAGGGTATGAGGAGAACTTCCTTTCAACAATACCATAATTACACAATAATCATAAGATCTTCACTTTCTAAGTGAATCATAAGCTTATGCACAATTCTCATAAAGATGTACAAACCCTCATAACTTTACCCTTCAAGGGCATTGAATCACAAGCAACACCTTAGTCACATCATAGTCATATTCATGCATGGGGTGTATGTGTGTGTGATTGTGTAACATCTCGCAAATTGAAATAACTAGGAAGAAGCTTAAATTTGGAAATAGTCATTTTTTTTGGGAAGAATTAAAATATGGAAATTTAGTTAAGTTAGCAAAAGTGAGTTTTTGGTCAACTTCAAGAGGCCATAACTCCTAGCTCAGGAGGACTTAGGATAAGATCTTGATATGGTTGGAAATATCTTGGAATGATCTTTCCAACGCCGCCAAGTTTGGGCAATTCCGAGTTCAGATGAGTGAGTTATTCCCTTTGGAAGTGGGGCTGTTGGAATAAGGAAAGTTCAATCCGGATTTTAAGGGGTAGTTTGGTCTTTTCCTTACCCAACTTAATTATATCATTTTTGGTAATAATTTTAGGGGCTAAAACTGACTGGGTTCAGTTTACGCTTTTGAGAAATAGAGTTAGGTCTTTTGGAAAAAGAACGCAAGAGAAAGGAGAAGAGGAAAAACAAGATTCACCAAGAACGATCGATTTTGGTTGTGAATTCGCCAAGGAATTGATCCTACAAGGTATGTGAGTCTCTCATAGCGTTGGGTTCATTCACCTACGTGCGAAGAATGTTTAGTTAAGTGAAATTCGTCCTAGAAGAGTTGGAAAATTGATGTTCTTGACAAATATTCTTGAATTTGAATGTTGTTAGCGAATTAGGACGAATTGAGAAGTTTATGAGATCCTTATATTGAGTTTAGGGTTACTTTGAGTTAGTTTCATGAGTATACATGCTGGGCATTGGAGTTTAAAACAAAATTGAGGAAGATAATCAAATTTAGGTGGATTGAGGCTGAAAAACGAAGAAGGAAAAAGTCGGACAACTTACATGAAACAAGTCCGCGTCGCGGACTTGTTCCCCCTGTCAACATAAATCTGCTCCGCGTCGCGGAGAGGACGTGGACTCCACTGTCTCAAATTTTAATTTTGCGAGTATTTATTCAGGAGCATCTCCGCGTCGCGGACTTGTTCCAAGACGGTGATTTCGTAACTTTTCTCAAGTTTAGCTATTTGAAATCATTCCTAAACATCAAGAGATCTTTACTATCACAAATCATAATCCTTGAATCTGTAATTCAATTCAAGGAAAGTTAAGAGTCAATTCAAGTGAAGTTAGGAGTCAAGTCAAGTGAAGTCATCAAAGGTTTCAAGGGTCTTTTACAAATGTTTTAAAGTCATTTTAAGACTCAAGTTTTCAAGTTAAGCAAAGAGTAAGAGTTGAGTTCATTTCTCAAAGAAGCTATAAGGGAACTAAGTATTCCCTAAGAGTTTATAAATGTTTTCACATTTGAGCAAGAAAAGGGAACATTGATTCCAAGAGAGCTTTTAAAGCTAAGTTTGAGCAATTATCTCAATTCAGAGAAGAAGTTGTTTTTTAAAAACATATGAGCTAAGTATATTTTGGGAGTAGTATTGAGCATCGATATAGGGATGCGAGTTCATATTAACTCAAGTCCCCATAAACCATGTAACCATCATGGGCAGAGAAAGGATCATACTTTTTATATGATTCCTTAGTGCTTTTTAGCATAGACTAGTGGATCCACTTAGTAGTTCAGGTTCTATACCGATGGTAAGGTATATGATGGTCCTTGGCAATGTGAGATAAAACGTTGTACCATTACTTAGGCTTATAGTGATAGGTGTCGGTTAGAGAAACTCCCACAGAAGTTATTGTATTTTTATATACATCAGTTATTGTATGTTACATACATATCAGAGTTATATTGTATCCTTATATATACACAGAGTTGACATCATGTTTTTAAACAGCTTTTATTTATATTGCACTTGTTTTAAACTGCTTATTATTGAAATGAGTTCAGTTAAGTATTCATGAGTTGAGAAGAGCCAAGGTAAGTGTTTCCTTTATAATCCTTTCGAGCCTATGTTTGTTAGCATTCCAACTCGCATACTCGTACATTCAATGTACTAATTCCAGTTGGCCTACATCGTCTTATGATGCAGACGCAGGTAACCAGTATCAGCATCCAGTGCCTCGTTGATCCAGCTTGAGCATTCAGAGTCTATTGGTGAGCCTCCTTGCATTCTAGAGGACACTTTTATTCTCTTTCTAGTTTAGTTCATTAGGATGTTGTTGGGTTTGTCCCAACATCCATCTCAGTCATTTTGGAGGCTTCATAGACAGTTAGTAGTCAGATGGCTTTACATTATTATTTCATATGTTGAGACTTGAGTTGCCATTTGGCCAAGTTGAAGGTTGACTATTAAACATTCAGAGTTATTTCACTAAAGTTACTTGAGTAAGTTCTTTTGATCATTGTAATCATGCTTAGAGTCTTCCGCTTAGTTAAGTAAGCCAGGCCAAGGGTTCGCTTGGGGCCAGCAATGGTCTTCGAGTGCCAGTCCCACCCAGGGTGTAGGCTCGGGGAGTGACAAACTTGGTATCAGAGCACAGAGTTCAAGAGTCCTAGGGAGTCTATGAAGCCATGTATGTAGAGTCCTAGTTATCGGTGTGAAGTGCGCCACATCTATAATTAGGAGGCTGCAACACTTAAAGGAAAATTTCTCACTTCTTTCTCACTCATTTCGTGCGTTAGAGTTTGATCTCTAAAAAGTTTCTTCTAATTCGTGCTTGCGCGTATTAGAAGAAAATCACGCCTCCACGAAGAGCTGTCAGAGGTCGTCCTGTGAGACACAATGTTGAGGAACAAGAGTTACCC
Organism: Solanum chiquidenum; assembly: GCA_029582725.1. Lineage (NCBI taxonomy): Eukaryota > Viridiplantae > Streptophyta > Magnoliopsida > Solanales > Solanaceae > Solanum > Solanum chiquidenum. The sequence continues at coordinate 4,707 of JAJOOS010000991.1, read as the reverse complement.
AATGGACCTGAAGTGTAATCTCAAGGAGAAGTCACCAACGTTGAGTTCCGTGAAGCTATCCGGATGTTAATCCAAGCTGTGACTAACAATGTTGGGTAGAAAAGAGGACCTCGACAAGAAGAGGCTGACACTTCAAGGATTCATGAGTTCTTGAGGATGAATCCCCCAACTTTCACTGGTTCGAGCACTGCAGAGGATCCAAAAAACTTCATTGAGGAACTAAAGAAGGTGTTCGATGTAATGTATGTTACTGATACTGTGAGAGTTGAGCTAGATGCATATCAGATGAAAAATGTTGATAGGACTTGATTTGATCAGTGGAAAGGGCGTAGAGCTGAGGATGCACCACCTGCGAGTTGGGCTTGTTTTGAAGAGGCTTTCTTGGGGCGTTTCTTTCCCCGAGAACTGAAATAGGCTAAGGTACGTGAGTTCCTCATACTTAAGCAGGATTCTCTAAGTGTTCATGAATATGTGTTGAAGTTCACCCAACTATCCCGTTATGGTCCAAAGATGGTTAAGGACATAAGAGGTAGAATGAGCTTGTTTGTTGCTGGGTTGTGCCGTTTATCTAGCAAGGAGGGAAGAGCAGCGATGTTGATAGGTGACATGGATATATCAAGGCTGATGGTTTATGTGCAACATGTGGAGGAAGAGAAGCTGAGAGACAGGGAAGAGTTCAAAAATAAGAAAGCAAAGACATGGAATGAGTCTGGGCAGCAGAAGGGAAGTGTGAATCATCCGTCCTTTCAGAAGCAAAAGGGACATACACCATCATCTGCTAGTGCACCTGCACCCAGAAACAAAGGTGAGTATAATAGTCAAAATTTGCAGAACTTCAGAGCTAGACCAACACAGTCTCAAGGTAGTGTGGCACAATGAGGTAATTGGGCTCCTGTATGTGGTAGGTGTGGTAGAAACCACTCAAGTAAGTGTCGTGATGGCCAGACAGGTTGTTTCAAGTGTGGCAAGAGGGACACTTCATGAAAGAGTTTCCTAAGAATAAGCAAGGTAGTGGAAATCTGGGCAATAGAGCCCAGTATTCATCAGTTGCTTCACCAGAAAGGGCTGCACCTAGTGGAGCTACTTCCGGTACTGGCGGAGGAGCAAACCGCCTCTATGAAATCACTAGTCGCCAAGAGCAGGAGAACTCTCCAAATGTTGTCACTGGTATGATTCGGGTCTTTGACTTTACTGTTTATGCCTTACTAGATCCTGGAGAGAGTTTATCTTTTGTAACTCCTTATGTTTCTATGAACTTTGATGTTCTTCCTGAGAAACTTAGTGAACCATTCAGTGTCTCTACACCTTTTGGGGAGTCTATTCTAGCAGATAGAGTCTATCGTGATTGTCCCATTTCCATCAATCACAAAGACACCATGGATGATTTAGTTGAGTTAGACATGGTAGATTTCGATGTCATTCTAGGTATGGACTGGCTTCATTCCTGTTATGTCTCCATAAATTGCAGAACTCGAGCTTTCAAGTTTCAGATTCCTAATGATCTAGTCATAGAGTGGAGTAGTAGTTTAGCAGTGCCTAAGGGTCGTTTCATTTGGTACCTTAAGGTGAGAAAGTTAGTGTTGAAGGGTTGTATCTATCACTTAGTCCGAGTTAATGACTCAAGTGTTAAGGTACCTCCCATTCAATCAGTTCCTATAGTAAGAGAGTTTCCAGAAGTCTTTCCTGATGATCTACCCAGAGTCCCTCCTGAGAGAGAAATAAACTTAGGTATAAACATCATTCTAGATACTCGTCCTATCTCTATTCTGCCATACAAAATGGCACCATCAGAGTTGACAGAGTTGAAAGAGCAGTTAAAGGATCTATTAGATAATGGCTTCATTCGAGCAAGTGTCTCACCTTGGGGCGCTCCGGTCTTGTTTGTGAGAAAGAAAGATGGTTCCCTTAGGATGTGTATAGACTACCGTTAGTTGAACAAAGTTACTATCAAGAATAAGTATCCTCTTCCAAGAATTGATGATCTTTTCAATCAGCTTCAGGGTACTTCTTGTTTCTCAAAAATTGACCTCAGATCAGGCTATCATCAATAAAGAGTAAGGGAATGTGATATTCCAAAGAAAAGTTTTAGAACCACATATGGCCATTATGAGTTTTTGGTCAGGTCGTTTGGTTTGATCAATGCACCAGCAGCATTCATGGACCTTATGAATAGAGTCTTCAAACCTTATTTAGATATGTTTGTTATCGTCTTCATTGATGACATACTAATCTATTGAAGGAATGAAGAGGATCATGCTAGCCATCTCAGAATAGTTCTTTAGACATTGAAAGATAAGGATTTGTATGCCAAGTTCTCTAAGTGTGATTTTTGGCTTGAGTCTGTGGCATTCTTGGGCCACATAGTTTCTGGTGATGGGATTAAAGTTGATTCTCAGAAAATTGAGGCAGTGCAGAATTGGTCTATACCCACATCTCCAACTAATATTAGAAGATTCTTGGGTTTGGCTGGCTATTATACAAGGTTTGTAGAAGGTTTTTCATCCATTTTGTCTCCTTTGATGAATTTGACTAAGAAAATAGTGAAGTTTCAATGGTCTGAAGCTTGTGAGAAAAGCTTTCAGTAATTGAAGAAAAGGTTGACTACTGCCCAATTTTAACTTTATCGAAAGGTACTGAAGGTTTTGTGGTGTATTGTGATGCATCTAGAGTTGGATAGGGTTGTGCTTTAATGCAGAATGGCAAAGTTATAGCTTATGCCTCCAGACAGTTGAAAGTTCATGAGAAGAATTATCCAACCCATGATCTAGAGTTGGCTGCTATAGTTTTCGCTTTGAAGATATGGCGCCATTATTTGTATGGTGTTCATGTGGATGTGTTCACCGATCACAAGAGCCTTCAATATGTGTTCACTCAGAAAGAGCTCAATCTCACACATAGAAGGTGGTTAGAATTACTCAAGGACTACGACATTAGTATTCTTTACCACCCAGGTAAGGCTAATGTTATTGCTGATTCCTTAAGCAGGTTGTCTGTGGGTAGCACCGCCCATGTTGAAGAAGGAAAGAAAGAGTTAGCAAAAGATGTGCACAGACTGGCACGCCTGGGAGTCAGACTTATGGATTCCACAGAAGGAGGTATAGCGGCGACGAATGGTGCTGAGTCATGATTAGTTTCAGAAGTAAAGGGCAAGCAAGATGAATACCCTATTTTTCTTGAATTGAAGGCAAATGTGAATAAGCAAAGAGTATTAGCTTTTGAACAAGGGGGAGATGGTGTATTAAGATATCAAGGTAGGTTGTGTGTACCTATGGTGGATGGGCTTCAAGAGAGGATCATGGAGGAAGCTCATAGCTCCAGATATTCCATTAATCCGAGTTCCACAAAGATGTATCGTGATTTGAAAGAAGTGTATCGGTGGAATAGTATGAAGAAGAGCATTGCAGAATTTGTTGCTAAGTGTCCAAATTGCCAACAAGTTAAAGTAGAGCACGAAAGGCCCGGTGGTTTGGCGCATAATATAGAACTTCCAAAATGGAAGTGGGATATGATTAATATGGATTTCATCACAGGCTTGCCAAGGTCTCGCAGATAGCATGATTCTATTTGGGTGATCATCGATAGAATGACAAAATCAACCCACTTTCTGTCGGTAAAGACTACCCATTCGGTAGAAGATTATGCTAGGTTATATATTCAGGAGGTGGTAAGACTTCATGGAGTTCCAGTCCCCATTATTTCAGATAGAGGTGCACAATTTACGATACATTTCTGGAAATATTTTTCAGAAAGGTTTGGGTTCAAAAGTGAACTTAAGTACTGCCTTTCATCCTCACACTGACGGACAAGAAGAGCGCACTTTTCAGACATTAGAAGATATGTTGAGGGATTATGTGATTGATTTCAAAGGAAATTGGGATGATCACCTACCTCTCATCGAGTTTGCTTACAACAATAGTTATCACTCGAGCATCTAAATGGCTTGTTATAAAGCTCTTTATGGGATAAGATGCAGATCTCCTATTGGATGGTTTAAAGTTGGTGAAGCAGGGTTGATAGGACCAGATTTAGTTCACCAAGTTATGGAGAAGGTGAAAGTAATTCAAGAGAGATTGAAAACAGCACAGAGTTGTCAGAAATCATACACTGATGTTAGGAGAAGGGCATTAGAGTTCGAGGTAGATGATTCGGTATATTTAAAAGTTTCACCCATGAAGGGTTATATGAGGTTTGGTAAGAAGGGGAAGCTTAGTCCTCGGTATATTGAACCTTATCGTATAGCCAAGAGAGTTGGCAATGTAGCGTATGAGTTGGAGCTACCACAGGAATTAGCAGCGGTCCTGTCACGCCCCGAGACTACCCCCGAGACGCGGACATGGGACCTAGGACCACAAGTGATCCCAAGCTAACCCTTCTGGCATGATCATGAGCATACTAAAGATAATAAACTGATGCGGAAGCTAAATCATAAAAGATGGGGAATACCCATATACTATAACTGAGATATATGAAAACTGATGAGTTTAATACAAAGAAGTTATTAACTCAAAACTAAGCTGAATCTAACTATGTCTGGAATAAGCCTCTAAACTGACTAGAAATGTTGGGACATGCCCCAACTAGATCTAGCAAAACTAAAACTAAAAGACTGAAAGCGATAAAGATAAACATGTCACTGGTCCTCGAAGAATGAGGACTCACCACTGATGCTGCTGAACTGAAGATCGGGAACCGATCTAAGCGTGATCT